>JAXCGZ010018978.1:142500-144785 GCA_037179515.1 Halocaridina rubra | reverse complement strand
CAGGGCTTTGGGGACACTGAAATAAATATCGAATTGTTATTGTTAAATCTAACTTAACCATTGCGGTCATGTACACTTACCAAAACCTGCTAGCAATATCTATCTATATACATAAGCCACTTTCCCCTTATAAGGAGAGTGGCTGAGTCAAGACAAAATACTCTGACTCTTTGGGGAGAGAAAATACAGAGGAGGGGATTCTCAATCCCCTCGCCTCGCCCCATTTAGTCAGCTCTTACGACACGCAGAGGAACACGGAGGAAGCATTCTAGCCCCCCTCCCTCATGGGGACTAGCAATATGACCTTTGAAAAAGCAGAAATTCTGACCATGTTGGAAAATTTTTTTTTTTTCACCATTGAACATTCCTCCAGTATATATTCTCAGACTGCTATTCGTTTTTAAACATCTACTATATGTTCATAGTCTTTGTGTATATTCTTGTATATCATACTGAGGTTAAAGTAATCTTTGATTTATATGTTAATATACCCCATGCCTCACCTGGAACGGCATTTTGCTTCTCTGAGACAATGATCAGTGATTGATAATGCTGTTGTACATTCTCAGCTCAAGTACTGCTTAAATTCATTTTTGATCGTTCTTGGAATCATACAAAGAAAGGTTATGCAATATGGATTCTGCACCTTGCAATCATATCGTTGATAGTCTTGTATTAGTGGTAGAAAATTTTATTTACTCAGAAGTAATGAGCTATAATGACTAGTACTATACGAAAAATGCATTCTAAGACAGTCATGGAGATGTTCATAGAAAGTGAAGTACTCTTCACATTTCTTGTCTTTTTTACACATGGAGTTATAAATAGAACACTTGAGTAATCTAAGCGTTACATCTAGAAAACATTAAGTCGTTGATGGTACTTTTGAATAACCTTGGCAGATATATCATTGGGAGGTGAATTTCCAAGTTTTTATAACAATAAAATTGCTACGAATCAGTCACGTATCTAGCTCCGAGTCGAGCTAGCTTCATTTATTGCAAAACACGATCATGTCTTGCTAAATATTTGGCTTTAGGGAAACGAGAGCCTTCGATTACATCATATAGTAGAGAGGTCTACCGCATAAGTGTCTGGAGCTGTAAATAATATTGCTATATCGATTCTGGAAGACTCATATTCGAAGCAATGCCGCAAAGAAATAAAAAAATAATATCCGTCTATAAGAGCAAACGAGATTTCAGGAGGACCTTCCTTAAAACAGGAAGAAGAAACCCAAAGTGATATCTTTTAATAGCAAAAATAATCTCAGGAATATCGCCATTTTTTTATGAATATCCTCTAAGCTTCATTATCACTGATGGATGCCAGTTGTGAGTGGGTATGGTCACATCTCCAGTAGCTGTTTATCAACAGACACTTTGTTATACCATTTATACCCATACGCAATGTCCAGGTGGTAATATCTCTGAAGGTTTGATTTCCGAGATACATTAGACAGTCTCGATATTAATTTTCTTTTACTGTGTTATATAACACAGTATGACTGATATGCAAAATTGTATTCCTCTTTGTTGTTACCGAACTTAGGGACTGCTATAAACAATTTCAAATGATATATGTGTGTTTATCATTGGAGAAAAATGCTTTGAGATGTTTATTACGGCTCTTCACGCTATATTTTTTTTATTATGTATCAGTATGACCAGGTTAAACCTCGTAATATCATTAATCATTTTAATTGTTACTGTTAACGTCTAGCATTCCAGTTCCATAGCCTTCTTCAGTAATAGCTTAAAAAAAATAAAAAAAATATTATATATATATATATATATATATGTGTGTGTGTGTGTGTGTGTGTGTGTGTGTGTTACGAGCATATTTTGAATTTGGTGTTGGCCGAGTTGAATGTGTTCTTGGGAGAGGACGCGGGCAGGTGTTGCAAATGTTACTTCATCATCATCGTTTTTATTTTGGTTTTGTTTTATTATCGTTTTCCTTTTATTCTCTGAAGGTTGGGTGTGAGTGACTCTCTTCGGGGGGGAGAGGAGCTCTAGGGGGATAGAGGATTGCTCTGGTGACTGGTCTGTCCAGCTGGTCTTTGTTTTGTGGCCATGTTACCTACCAAGAACGTTCCCACACATTGTGACGTTGCTTTTCGTTATTTGCCTTACGAGAAACCGCTCCGCTTTAGAAGAACTCACCTGTATATATTCAATTTCGAAATCACAGATGGCTGGTCACAAATATAGTTTTACGGCTTCAAACAACAATTTCTGTATAAAGCTTTTTTTTTAACTAACTATATCACTGAAAAGTTGTGT
>JAXCGZ010018978.1:137500-140000 GCA_037179515.1 Halocaridina rubra | reverse complement strand
TTTAAGGTATTTGGGCTCCATAGCATAACGGCCTTGTTTCTCAGGCGACTAGCCTGTTGCTCTCTTTTGAGCACTGATCCCAACATGGTTGATCTTTTCATCTATGAATCTTATAATCTTTTATTCTTTAGCACGTTTGTTAAGACGACACATGGCTAAAAGCCATTTTCTCTCTTTTTTTATTGTGTTATATGAATTTATATATTCCTTAAGACTTCAGATATGTAAGTTCTTTAAACTTATAAAGTGTGTTAATTGAAAAAAAAAATAATTCAGAATGAAAAAAGCTATAAACTTTAAATAACGCATCTTGAAAAAAACTTAGAAAGGAGAGTGGAAAGGGTGAGGGGAAAAAAAAATAAAACGTCCTTCTACCCATACCCAAATCGCCAAAAACTCAATAGTGTTTGAAGGCAATCATGGTGCGAACGGGTGGGCCTCCACCCCGTGTGGAAAATGCCCGAGCCGTGGAGAGAGCTCGACTGGCTTACCAGCGCATGATGAGACATGAAATGGCCAGAGGTAGGAATGAGAACATCCAACATGTAAAGGGCGGTTTACACGATCAAACGGTTCGTCGAACGCGGCTCAACAGACAAGTGTTTGAAGTGATGTTCGAACGTGTGAACGGGGTATTTGGTTGTCGAACACGGAACGTGTTCGACAACCAAATACCCCGTTCACACGTTCGAACATCACTTCAAACACTTGTCTGTCGAACCGCGTTCGACGAACCGTTTGACCGTGTAAACCGCCCTTAATACATCATAATATAATTATTCATTACTGCTTGTTTAACTCTGTAATATGTCCCATTATATTATTATTACTTTTTTAGGGTGATGTAGATCTTTTGATGTTGTAGATGTTTCAATTAATCTTATAATAGATATTTACATGGATTCCATTCAATATTACATTTGTGAAAAAAAAATATTTACTCATAAATTAATAAATTTTCCATAAAACATTGGAGAGAGAGAGAGAGAGAGAGAGAGAGAGAGAGAGAGAGAGAGAGAGAGAGAGAGAGAGAGAGAGAGAGAGAGAGAGAGAGAGAGAGAGAGAGAGAGAGAGAGAGAGAGAGAGGAGAGAGAGAGAGCAGTTTCTGTTCAGAATTCAGAACAGTAGACAATGAAACAGAGAAAACGAGGGAACAAGAACACATGAGATGACAGAAACTGAGAAAAAGAATTGGAGCAAAATATAATGTAACAAAGTTCCAGAAAAAGAACAGACACAAAGCATGAAAGAAGAAACCATTAGAGGAAAAGCGTGAAGAGTGTGTGTGTGTGTATATATATATATATATATATATATATATATATATATATATATATATATATATATATATATATATAATATATATATATATATTATATATATATATATATATATATATATATATATATATATATATATATATATATATATATATATATTTAGCTTCGTCATCTGTGGCTACCATGTGCCTGCTGCCCCTCCTCTTTTGTTCGAGGCCAAAAGTGTCACGAATTTGTCGGTGTCTGAGGCAATTTGCTCAGGAAACAAGATAATTGTTTCAAGGTTCTGTTCCTATGACCACTTTAGATGGAAACATTTTTTTCTCTCTCTTTTCAACAAAGTGGAAGAGCATCTGTTATCACAATATATTTGATGTGAGTAGTTCGGTAATTTTAGTATAAAAACACACTTACATGGTCCATTACTATAACTTTTTACAAAATTACAGTACAGATATGTTAATCAAATATGCAAGCACACGCACGCTTATTTAAGACTATGCCTTTTAGACGCTAAACTATTGTATTATACAAGCATGCTCGCAAGGTTTAATACCATGACTTGTAGATGTAAATGTATTCTGATATATAAGCACTCGCAGGCCATACACACATAACTGATCAGATATACTAGCATTGTATATTCGTATGACATTAGACAAATGCCCATTTAGACGTTTATCTATTTCATATCAGATTTATACTTCTACTACCTTTCAACTGACATTAGGCAGGGATATCAGGAACCACCGAGCAGCCTCTATGACTTTCTTGTAGTATGCAGTCTACCTCACAATTTGCTCACTACCTTCACCCAACCTAACCTAAGGCAACCTGGTTAGGTTAGGCTACAATAGACTCCAAATAGTGAGGTCGACCGCATATTACAGTCGCACCTTCTCCATTCCCACTCAAGTTAATATATGACAGAAAAACACATTTCTGTAAGAACTGTTAAAAGAAGCTAAAGCGGAACATGAACTCAATTTTGACATCTCACGGTGAGGAGCTAACCCAGTTCTTGCGTTTCCCGCAACACCACAATCACGCACTTTTGTACATGCAAACCAGAGGTGGTAGGAAATTCTGTCCCATCAGCACCTCACTTCTCTCGGGACCCTCGTCGTAAGAAGCTGTTATTTATAGAGAGATGGACTGCCAATTCTGTATCCAAGTGTAATAATATAATTATTCAATTGCATAAGGCATAATATATGATA
>JAXCGZ010018978.1:122500-132500 GCA_037179515.1 Halocaridina rubra | reverse complement strand
TAAGCGAGGAGGTAGTTAATGCTATCTCAATCCATAGTTTTAAGGACAGGTATGATAAGTATCACTAAGTCTAAAATGGAACCGATCAGGAGACGGGAAGATACGAGCTTTGGGCTCTTTCCCGTAAGCACAATTAGGTAATCACACACACACACACACACACACACACACACACACACACACACACACACACACACACACACACACACATATATATATATATATATATATATATATATATATATATATATATATATATATATATATATATATATATAAAATCTTACTATACAAAGTTCTTATGATCTACAATTCTTTACAGTCTTTCCACTTTTGAGAAAATGAAACCTAAGAAATAACCACATTGCCTCTGTGATCAGTTCTTCAACTTACTCCCTGAGGAAATGCATGATTTGTGTCGTCCTATAGGGAAATCTGTATTACTTTAGTACTGTAAAAGAGAGAGATAGGAACCAAGGTAGTTCAGTGGCAGAGCACACGAATCGGGATGTGTCATGCCTGAATAACACAGGCGCGATCTTTCTGCGGGACGTTAGGAAGGTCATTCTACCAGAATTCACCAGTTCCAATGTGTCTATGCCCACCCACATTCGAATGGGGATTAATTGTGACAAAAACTATTAAAAAAACTGTAGAAGGAAGCTTTCTTAACCTTGATATAATCTAACAGAAATAAAAGTGGGTATTAAAATCGTTGCAGAGTAATGAAGTAAATTTGTAAATATTGTTGCTGCTCTAATGAATATTGTTTAAATATATAATGCAATATGCAGTTCATGGAAAAATCATGATATTAATTTTCGACAGCTTCGACTCATATCCGAAGGGAGCTAACAAGCTTGTCACACACGCAATAAAAGAACAGAGTGGTAGGATCCCACATTTTTTCCCATTTCATCTATTACTGTGATACCCAGGGATTTGTCTGTGTCCACCCCCATTTGAATGGGGACTAATAGTGACACTAAACAGTGCGCTGCATAATTTTTTCATTTGCTTCTTTTTTCCCTCCACCATTTGGTATATCCATCTAGTCACCTTCTATATCACACGCACACAGCATGTTAGATCGGAATTATTCTCCTCTAACACCTGGTATATCTCTTGCTAGTTGTTTTTCATTTACTCTTCCGATATGCCCAAGTCACATCAGCACTTTCAAGTCTGGTGTTATAAGGGTTTTCTTCCAGTGCCTGTTCTCAGCCTCACCTCTACTTTTTTACTGTGTCCACTCTCGTCACTCCTTTCATACTTCTCACACACATCATCTTCAGTACAATCAATATACAGTATTCCTTTCAGCCTCCTTTGCTTTCCAAATCTCTGCTCCTTATAGTACTCTAGCAATTAGGCACAGTCACTCCTTCATTTAAACTTTTTTTCACAGTCATTCTTAAAAATACCCTTTTATTTAGATATACTGGATATATGAGAGTAAACCTCTTCTCCCCCACTGCCAACTATGTGCCTTGTAGTCATCTGCCATCTGTACGGTATGCAAAATTGGAATGCTTTTCCTTCCACCACCAAGGCTAAAGATTGCACCAAAAGATTTGCCATGACAGTATCTTATGACCCTGAGTTGTTCTTATTGCTGTTTTCCGTTCTATGAGTCGCTATTGATTCCCATTCAAATGGTAGTGGACTCAAGCAGCTTGGGGCTGGAAAATTTAAACAGGAAACCCTTCCTAATGCCCCGCAGTGGGATCAAACACTGGTTTGTTTTTTCCTGAGTTGAACTCTATAGTCTCCATCTAATGTCACAGAGTAACTAATAGTATTTATCTGTATTTCGTATTAATTGTATTTTGTATTATAATCCTTTCATTACACTCATATTAATAGCTATATCATCTTTCCAGATCTCGCAAATCCAAGAAGAAAGATATTGGTGATGGTCTCCTTTCCATGCGCGCCAAACCTCCCCCAGAGAGAGAATTTGCAGATATCTTCCAAAAGTTCAAATTGTCTTTTAACTTACTCGTAAGTGTTTTTCTATGTAGTGGGACTTTTTCAGCACAATACCATATCCTGCTGAAGCCAGTGGGTGGCCATAATTGTAGAAAAGAGTATAGGCTGTTGGGCCTTATCATAATCTGCTCCTCCTCACCCTCCCTTCCATAAGCTATTCCGTGGCAAGAAAAATTATTTCAGATAGAATGGACTTGTTAGCCTTTATTCCCTATAACATTCAGTTGACTGTTTCGACATATATAGAGTGCATTGGTGCAGAATTCATTCTCTTCATCACAAATTATAGACTGTAGCACTGATCACTTATACAGTATTATTGCTTGAACAGTTACATACATAGATATACAATGGCCACAATCCCATTCTAAGGGGGTGATCAGGTCAAAGCTCACACTTATTCACCAGAAGACCCACTCGCCCCATCCCACACATCTTATCTCCTCAGGTATAAAGGGCCACTATTCTCCCCTGTCCATGCTGCTTAGGTAACCCACAGCAAAAGAGATGCATATCTTTTCTTCCTTAGGATATGACAAACATAGCTGGTTGTCATATCCTAAGGTAGAAAAGATATGCGCCTCTTACTTTTATTGCTTTAACTCCTCCCCCTTCACCCATTGTTAGTTTAATGCACTGAGCAGGTGCGGCAGATTCCCTTTAGGTCACGTCATCTATTGGCAGTCACTCAACTCATTCCTATCTTTTACACACTTTTCCGGGCTCCATTGACATACCACTATTTAAACACCAAAATTAAAATTGGGATGCAGTATGCATGGCATGAATTTCTACATTTGTATAGTAACATGAGCAATTAGGAGTGACTGAAATAAAATATCAGGGTACTGTAAGTACTGCTTTGTGTCCATTATTATCACTGTATTTTATTATGCTATCATATGGTAGTACATTCTGTCATGAAGATCTTGTAAGTTTATATTTTATAATATGCAAGTTTACCGGCCATATACGATAGACTGGGGGTCGTGATAGCTCAATAGTAGAGCACGCTAATCGGGAAGTGACAAGCCTAACCAATGTGGGTTTGATCCTGCTGCAATGTGTTAGGAAGGGTATTCAGCCTCAGTACCCCAGCTTCATCCTGTCTGTGTCCACCCCCATTTGAATGGGGAATAATTGTGACACAAAAAGCCATATACGATAGTCGAGAAGAATATATTCAGAGAGTGTTTTCGTCATAAGAACAACAGTATATAATTTGCTTATTTACTGAATTTTACCTCTTTCAGGCTAAGTTAAAAGCTCATATTCATGATCCAAATGCACCAGAACTGGTCCACTTCCTCTTTACTCCTCTGGCACTCATAGTAGATGCCTCCAGAGACTCAAATTATGGCCCCAATCTACCCAGTAAGGTAAGAGTCATGACATGTCATTTTTTATGTAATTTACCTTAAAGTTTGATTCCTTAGTACTATCAAGAGGGGCTGCGTTTATTCTAAAGGTGGTTCAATCTAATAGCAGTGGGGGTTATTTATATGAAAACTTTAGTGTTTGTGTTATGTATAAAAGGTGTGTAAATTTTTTCAAGCATTGTTACCTCACTATATTGTCATTATCATTTAATTTAAATTTTAAATTGGATTTGTAAATCATGATGTGTACTAATATTTCAGTAATATATTAAAACACTGAAAATATAATTAATACCTTGTCTCTAGCTTTTACATTTTCCTAGTTCTGTGGGGGTAAATATTCCCTCCAGTTATATGCAAAAAACGGGGTGGCAAGAATACCTCCTCAGTGTTCCCTTTTGGTCTAAATAAGTTGACGACAGGGGTAAAATAAGGGGACTGGGAATTCCCTCCTTTGTATTATCCTTTCACACAGAGCCAATTTATTTTGCTTTGACTCAGTCCCATATAAGGGGTATTATTTTTTTTTTTGTGTATACAAATAATTGAGTACTTAAACATGGAACAAATTAGTAACAAGCTGTATTTTTTGAGGAAAATGTCCAGAGTGACATATTAAAAGTTCCCAAATTACACTTGGTGGCAAAGTGGGAGTACAATATGGTGCCCAAAATGAGCCATATACTGCTAAAGCCAGCAAGGTGGCTACAAGTGAACATAAATCGGGAGGCAACAGAGCTTCATCATATCCTGCGGCTCCTCTCTCCTTCTATTAACTGATTTTTGGCAAGAGAAAATAAAATGAAGAAGAAAGGAATTGTTAGCCTTTGCTCTCACCCCCTTTTGGTTGGCCCTTTCAATGTACAGGAATATAGGTGTGGAGTTTTCTTTCATCCACCATTTGTTAAAACAGATATATAATTTGAAAATAATACTCTTTCTATATAAATGGTTATTTAAGTTTCATTTCTCCCTATCCATTTGGTCGGCTCATACAGTACGTAAGAAATATAAGTGTGAACTTTTCTCTCTCCTGGCATTTGAAAGTACGTACAAGCATAGAATTTCAATATAAACTTTTACCAATTTTAATGTTTTTTTTTTCCTTATATTTTTGTCTTTTTCAGCTTTTTTTTTTTTTTTTTACCCTCTTACCAATTATAACATAAGTCCCTGGAAATCCACCTGGTAGGAAAATGGGAATTCAATAAGGCTTCCAAAATGGATGCTATTTCTTGTCAAAGCCAGCAGGGAGGCCACAACTGAACAATAACTTCAACATATTCTTGGGACTTCTTTCTCCTTATATTAACTTAAAGGAGAAAGGGGTTGCCTACCTGATAAATTTTTATAAGAGGGGATTATAAGTGTCGAAAAAACACATTTTTGAAAATTCACGCATGCAATGTTCTTGAGCACACACTTGTTCTGTCCTGAGTTAAGTGCTGTATTCAGTACACTACCATAGTATACATATCCCATAAGAATCAGTGTGAAATGGATTAATTTGTTTTTGAACCCCAGATGACTGCTTATTTAATTCTTCATAATAGTACTCAATGCATAAATTAGTATATAAAAGTGAAACTGAGAAGTCAAGTGGTCTGCCAACCTTTCAGGTACTCTCTCCAATGTTGACTGCTGATGCAGTTGACCTTCTTACAAACTGTCTGACTTCACGGGAAACAGAATTGTGGCAGAGCCTAGGTGAAGTTTGGTGCATTCCTCGCAATATGTGGAAATATAGTGTGCCTCCTTACCAACCAGGTAAAAATTATTCATTGTGTGTTGACGTGCCATTACTAATACTTGATGTGTAAAATATGTTTTATCTATTCGACATTGTTAGTGGTTTAGTACAGAACTCTAAACATTCCTCCTACAACGTATATTGCAGTGTTTTCCAACGGTTGGGCACCAGAGCTCTTAGAAGATAATCGAGAGAGATCAAACATTCTAGCTGCAGAAGTGGCCTCGGAAGCAAAAAGAACCCGGGCTGAAGACATAAGAAATGCTCAGCGAGAGGTAACAATTATTTTCTTTTCATTGCTTAAGAAATTAGGGATTCTTGTAGAGAAGAGTAAACTCAGGGTGCTCTAATGTTATTCTCATTTACAAGGCAAGTCACCCAGCCCAACCCGACTCAACCTAACAAATGTTAATTGATGTTTGCAATATCCTTCGTCTTATGGACACGGATAATGGTTTCTTATAGAACACTAAACATATCTTTTACAATGTGTGTTTTCCAAATCCAATCAAGCCTAACCTATCAAACTATGGGGTTCATAGAAATTCTGGGGGTTACTCATCTTTCCAAGGTCTGATATTTATATATACACATAATCTAATTTTATGATTCCTTTCTACTTGATTTTTGACATACATATACAGTATTCACTTTTTCAATGTTACATTAGCTATTATAGCTCCACATTTCTTCAAAGCTTTTATGAGATTTTATTCTTGCAATACAAGGACATGGAAGATAACGCTGATAAAGATGTCATCAGCGATGTAAGTGTTTTTTTCTTCATAATATGTTCCTCACATCCTGTTTTATTTTTGTGCTTAGGATGTAGACTATAATTACCATCATTGTTTTAAAACATTGAAGGCAATAACTTTGTTCCATGAAGTTGCTAGACTAAACGTTGTAGATTTGTCTGCTCATACCTAAGTTTATATAGTTACCCAAGTAGAAGAAACTTTATTTTTCTTTTTTGGGATATAGATTGTAATAATTATCATTAATGTTCTAAAACATTCAAGGAAATAATTTTGCTTGTAGAATATGTTTGACGAAACTTTGTAGGTCTATATGCTTAAGTTGAATTCCACTTACGTTTATATATTACCCAAATGAAGTAATGTAATTGATGCATTCGTAGCCATGCATATTATCATATAATTATTATACTTATGCCTATTCAAGTCATTCAAATCTTACTGAGTTATATAATAGATTGTTTAATGTTTTAAGTGTCGGTGCTAATCCCTATTATGGGGGTCATCACAGACAAGGTGGAGTTGGGGAATTAAGGCTGGACACCCTTCCTTACACCCCGTGGTGGGCTCAATCACGGGGGTGTAATTTCCGAGATGAGTGTTCTTACCACTTTACTACCTCAGTACTTATACTGAGTTCTATAAATATACTGATGCAATATTTGCTTACATTACTTAGTTAGGCACAAATTTTGATTTAACACTATTGGCATCAAGAATTTTGAACGTACTTTGTAAACAATTGTAGTTTTTATGTTATGAATTATACAAGAGCAAACATAGCACTATATGTTGATTGAAAATTCTAGTAGATGAGCAGGTGCTCGTTTTTTTCTTTATTTACTCTTTTCACTTCTGTTTGAATATTTTTTCAAACAATTGCATCTTTCTGTAGGTCTTTAGTAAAAAAAAAAACATTCCTATTTCTAATATTAGATGATGAAATACTGCATAATATATTTATGCAGTATGTCATGTGAAACTATTTTGATCCCTGCATTGATAGTATCCAGTCATAAGATTAAATGTACATGTGTAATGCAAGTTATATGAATTATAAATTGTACATGCACTACAAGTTGCATGTATATCAACTTTACTGGTTTTGTTTTTGAAACTTTAAAGGCCGAAATGAGAGGACGCCATCGTGGAGATGAATATGGAAGTGATTACTATGATTCAGACAGAAGAGATGCTTCCCCTACCCCTGGGCGATATTATCCTGACAGGTAAGGCATGCTAAATATTTCCTTGTTTCAGGTGTCCTAAAATTTTTAAGTAAATGCAGAAGTAGATTATTTATGTTCACACATATATAGTAACTTCAACATGATTCACCAACTCGATCCTTTCCTGATTTTTTTCAGGCCACGTTCTATGACACCTCCCTCTGAATATCCCCAAGCTGGACGCAGTGATATCTCCCAAGAATCCATGGATCCCTCCACATTCGAGAAGCATCAAAGACAGTGGTTAGCTGACCTGAAATCCCGTGGAGTAAAAGTTGTGCAAGTCACTTATCCTCGCACAGCAAATAATGACAAAGAACTGACGGTCGTTCGAGGAGAATATCTTGAAGTAAGATATATATCCATTCACAAATCAATAACAATGTGTATTTATAATTTCATAATGCTATTGATGAATCTTAAGTTATGGTATGTGGCAAAACAGTATCAAAATAAGCCTGATGTTTTACTTCTGATAATGTGTATGATTGAATGATAGAGAATTAAATCTAGAACGTATGAAAAATTTCTTTCATATTCATATGGTTAGCATGATATGTTACAAAGCATAGGGATTCCCATTCAAAGGTAAGAGGTAACTCAGAATCATAGAAGGAATCTTGTTAGGATGAGTAACCCCTGGATGCTGTAGGGCTATTCATATTTACAAGTAAAACCACATAATCCAACTTAACAGTTTACGGGGTTATATAACTTTAATTGGGGTTCTGGGGGCTACTCATTTTTACAAGATTCGACATATCTATTCAAAGGTACTAGATAATTCAGGATCATGGTAGGATATTGGTTATCAATTCCATCTATTGTGCAGGTGCTTGATGACAGTCGTAAATGGTGGAAAGCTATCAATGCTCGTGGACAGATGGCCCACGTTCCCCACACAATAGTTACTCCTTACTCAGATCAGGTATGTTGGGTCTTCTCGTTATTTCTCTAAATTTTGAAAAAAATGTACCATGACATGACTTCTAAATGCAAAAGCCATAATTGCCCTTGTATAGGGGTGGATGAGTCCAAGCAAAAAACTTGACTCTTTGTGGGAGGTAAAACCCTTTGCTCTGCCTCATTTAGTCATTTTTATGACATGCAGGGGAACAGGAAGGAGCTACTATTCACCCCTCCTCCAGGGAACCAATAAGACAGTGAGAATTCATCATCGGACTTATCCTTTTTAGTCTCTTTTTATTATGTATAGTGATAATATAATGAAATCTTTTCTTTCCTCGCAATTGCCTTCCTTTCCCTGCATGGCATAATAGACGACTAAAAGAGATAATAGATTTACGGGCTGCAATGTTATCCTTCCTAAACATTTTTTGCTATGCCACAAAACGGTTGATGGAAGGAGCAAAGATGTTTAGGGTATGATAAAATCCTCTCGCTTCCCTTGTTTTTATTTAGTTGTGGTCATTGCTGTATTCACTGGAAAACACACACACACACTCATATTGACATTTCATCCTAAGTTCATGCTAAGCTTTAGCGATATAATTCTGGAACTAATAATATATTAAAAATATTTGTACAGAGTACTTGTATTGATTTCCCCAGGATGGTGGTGATGCCCGGCGAAACGCTCCTCCACGCCAAGGCAAGAAAGGTGAATTTAGATATTTCTAATTTCTGGCAACAAATTTTTGCTTTTGTTCTCCCAATATTTGTTACTCCCAAAAATAAGTAATACTTTCAGGTCACACTCAGAGGAAACCCTTGGTACAAGGATCAAATTTTTCTTTAAGAAAACTCAGGTGCTCTAAGAATTAGTTAAGATAAAATATGGGAAGTCCTTACAGTTGTAAAATGAAAAGGTCATATGACAAATGAATATAGTTGTAAATAAATACATACGAAATGTACTTTTCTTAGCTTGTAAGCTTATACCAGCTTAAAAGTGGAACCTTTGAATGTGACCCAGAAGTTTTTGCAGTGTCTTGGGGACAATTGTATCAGTATATCATTTCCTTGTGGGTTGTTTGTTGAGTGTATTTTTTTGTGTAATTTCTGCACTGTGCACTTGTCGTGGTTACACAATGCTTCAGTATCAGCCATGTATTAAATATAGTACAGTATATACAGTATATATATAAAATTATTTTTTATTTCTATTATTTTTGTAAATTGTTACTGATGATTCAGACTTTTCTCTCTAGTACTGATTAGTGGTAAATAGCATCCCCCCATTTTTTTTTATGATTTTGCTTCTTGTAATGACAGTCTATTTGCGTAGAGTTCACTAAATATTATTTAGAGTACACTAATTATCAATTCCTGTGTCTTTTATTGTCAATGTGGGATTGCTGTTAGACTTAATATGAACAATTTCATATAACCAAGTAAAAAAATATTATTGGTTTGGTATCTCCTCTCTGGCTTTAGATTAATATTTTCAGTTAACCAAGCCACAAAGATAATATAGATTGGTGTATTATCTCCTTGCCTCTTCCTTTAGATTGTATTTTGGTCACACAAATTTTCTTCAATGCGTACATATTTTGAATGTTAGTTTATTCAGTTTTGGATATGTTAGTACATTTACAAACATATAAAATAGAAAGTTTTGTATATAGCAATATAATAAGTAATTTTAAGTCAGAGACTTTCTGTGAATATACATTCCATATAATGTCCTTATTAAATGCCGTCCATTAGTTTTTAAGATATCCTTATGCCATTAGCGATTTTTTTTTTAAATATTAGACTCGAGCCTAATATAAGGGTTAGAGTATTAACAATTTTTTTTAACAAAGACTAATTCATTGTACAGTCATATTTATAGGCTTCACATACATTGTATGTCATTTAATCACATTATCTACATATTAGTTCATAAGCAGACTATGGAAATACATTAAGAACAGATTATATTTTAGT
>JAXCGZ010018978.1:87500-117500 GCA_037179515.1 Halocaridina rubra | reverse complement strand
GGTAAGTCTTCAAATGAGTTGTAATATATAACATATATGAAGGTTTACTACTTTTCAGAGTACTAGGAAAAAAGTATTTACATATTGGCATTTTCTAATATCAAATATGGTTTTTGCTGGAGTTTCTAATATCAAATATGGTTTCTAATATCATATATGGTTTTTGCTGGAGTAAAGTATGTCTTGATATTATCTTTTGCTACAAAGTGGTATGTGCTTAAGTTTCTTGCTAATTTTTTTTGTCTGGGGGATATGTATGTTTCTTGTCATATCCTTATTTTCTGGCCTCTACCCCTTTCATCTAGCAATTAATATTAAGCTGAATGATTCTTGAGATTAATTATGAATATTTTAATAACTCGGTTTTTTGTTTGTTTGCAAATGGAATTTGATTTTGATTTATGTATTTAATTTTACCACTGGCCATCTGGTGGAAGATAGTTAATTTTTAGCCACATTAAAACTTTCTTTCTCATTGATGACAAATAGTTGTTTTACATATTAAGTGATACATCAACGTGAACGTGAAATAACAAGCCATAAGTTGAATTTATTTATTTGTAAAAAAATGCTACTAATTTACTACAAGGCAGATAACAAATTGTGTTTGCATCAAATACAGTTTATCAAGCATTTCAGTAGTCACTAAAGATTACTTTGATAGATAGCTAACTATAATGGCAATAGCATCTCATCTCATGTTTGCTAATATTAGGTTAAACTAACTTATATGATTCCAGTTATAATAGTGAGTGCTGCAATTGTATTTTGTTCTGCAGTATATTAGGAATAAAATCCAGAGAATATTAACAATATTTGCAATATCATATCTTATATTTCTAAAATGATATGATTGCAGTTGTAAAACTGGATGCCATTACTGTACTTGCGTTCTACATATGCTTCAAATATTTTCATTTATATTAAATATATATTAGAATAGGGATTAATGTAGTAATTGTTTTATGCCTTAATATTACTGGTATGAACGCTTCATGCTGACATGAAGTCTGGATGGCTAAGATGGTGATGGGTTTGGAATATATTGGCGCTGCTGTTTTGGTGCCTACTGTATAGGCACTTAACCCATTTTGGCAACATCCCATTTGGCTGGTGCTAAGACCTCTATATTTTGAAAACTTGACTTATCTTAACCTAACCCAGCTGTCTATACAACCTGAATGGTGCCAATACTGCCACGTCAAAACGTCAGCACCCAAACATCCCATCCCAGATAGTGATGTATATACTCATTCATCAGGGTTTAGTTATTGCTAAAAATAATCCCATTCACAAGTGTCGATGCCTCTTTTAACCTGATGCCTTTTCTGGATGACAGTTTACACCTTCAACGACTCCAGCGACGAAGAAGAGCCCCCAGTAATACGTAAGAAACCCGTAGTCAGAAGTAGCAGTATCCCTGAACCGCCACCTCCACCTCCCTCAGAAATAACACCTGGTAATACTGTGATTGACAGACCACCTCCTGGGAAGCAAATGGCTGATATGTATGGTACAAGTAAGTGCTTGGCATAGCTTTTATAATCCTTATGCAAAATACATACCTACATCTATGTACAGTGTATATATACGTAAAAGTGCTAGAAGTCTTTTAGCTTCTAAACATCGTAACAAGATTTTTTGCATTTTTGCTTGGTAATTTTATACGAAAGTGCATTATTGAGTGTTTATCGGGAGAATAATATTATTGCAACCCCCATTACTTTGTCAGCAGCCATTTTCCTTTGCTTAATTACTTTAAAAGACTTCGGTCCGTTTTGCTTATGTAAATGATAGATATCATTTTTGTATTAGTCTTATTTGCATTACATACCTATCCCAGTTATAAACATTGTTTCTTTAGCTTCTTTACTTTGTCAGTAGTCCTTCTTCATTGCTTATATCCTCACATAATATCTAAAAGTGTGTCATCTCTAAGTATTTATATATGCTATATTATTAGTTTTTTAACCTTATCAAGTACTGTACATAATTTGGGTATTTTGCTGCAGTACAGTGTCAGTTGTCATTCCCCATTGCTTTGACATGATTTAGAATATTCTCATCTTGATTATTTATGCGGCAGATCTCAATCTAGTGAATTATTAGCACTGCCTGCACATCAACACTGTATATTAATATATTAATTACTTTTTCGTTTTCCATTGACCTAATATGCTCATAATATGTAATAAGATTTAGAATGTCACCCGAATTTTTATGAAAATCAAAGAATTCCATTTGTTATATTGCCAGTTTGGTGACCTTACCTACCCATATCAACACAAATCTCTAACAATAAATCCTTTTCATATCAGTATCTGTTCTATTACCACATCTTTTATATTTCTATTTTTTGGAGGGTTAGGACTGTGCCATTAACCATTGGTTCTCATTCATTTTGCCCTTTGCTATAATCAGGTAAACTTTTATTTTTTTTTTTTCAAAGATATAACTTAGTGGGTACACTGATAATGGAAAAGTTACATTGTGTCAATACTTATTAACTTTACTCAGCAATCTTTTTTTTTTTGAAATGTTAGAATCAAATACCGATTTAATGAATGCCGAGCTGAAGATGGTACTAGAGTCCTTCAGACGTGCCAGACCCCATCTTGATATAGTGAAGACGCCCGCTGTGTATATTAACCAGCAGTCCACACCAGAGGAGGTACAAAACTGGTTGAAACTTAAGGGATTTTCAAAAAGGTATGTTCAGTATATGAATACTATAAATATCTAAATATATATTAAAAAATGTCATGTGCTCCAAAAAAGGACATTTTTTATATGTACAATGGCCTCAATCTACCTTGTAAGGGGGATGGCCGTGCCAAACGACACATTCACTTTGAGCCAAACATTCCTCGAGCACTCCTTTTAGCTCCAGGATCTTTTGCCTCCTGTCATAGTATATGGGTACTGTAAATATTTAATTATGTATTAAAGTTTTGTATGCTCTAAAAATAGGGGATTCCTTTGTGTATATATAGAAAGAAACTGGCAGAGGTCGTTCATTTGTAAAAGAAGATAATGGCAAGGTATAGTTTCTAGCAAACATGTGGCTTTCTCACATATGTTTAGAATGATTTAATTAACTTTAGTGAGGCCTAAACGTAAATATCCAGCAGCCTCAATACTTAAGAAGTTTATTAAAAAGCTGTAATGAGACCAATAGCATGCTACAAAACTGATGTTACTAATACGATATCTCAGTTATAAGGAAAGGCTGAAGAGTTACAATTATCACCACTTGAAGTTATAAGTATAGGGGAAGGATGGTAATGCTTTTTAAATTCTTGCTGTGGGGGAATACACTTAGTTATGTAAGGTTAGGTTTTTAAAACATAAAAAAGAGTTGTCCGTGCATTTTGAAGATTGCTGAAAATACTTTTCTCTAGAGATAATTTAGTATAAACACAGTATGCATTAAAAATTTTAAGAAATGAAAAAAAAAAATACTCGCATGAGGAATTACGAATATAAGGCTTTTACTTGTGAATAAATATAGATATTCACAAGAATACAAGAAGAGGTTTACCTAACATCGATAATTTCTTTTTGAAGCTTCAGTATCATTTGTCTCTCATATCAGAGTAATTTTCCACGTCAAGGCTGTTACAGTTATGGAAATTCAAGCAGTCCCATATCCTATTCAATCTTTCTCTCGATTTGTGACGGCTCTGTATACTCATCTTTTTACATTTATATACTGTTTTTTTAAGATGTAACCACAAAGTTCTGTATATTTGCTATCCATCATATTCTGTCATTGCTATTTTACTTATAGACATTGCAAGGTGTAGGTTTGCTAGTGTGATAACTCGGTTTTCTTTCATTTTGTTGAGTGTATTTGTTAACATTCTGTCTCCATAGCCTCTTTTGCACTGAAATATGTTAGTGTTAGTCTCTGTCATGTTGTAACTTTTAGGAACTTATAGCTCCACTTCTGGTCCAGTATGAAGTTGAGCAGGTTTCCTATTTTAACCTTGCTTTTGACATATTTCTAGAACAGATCTTCACGAGCCACCATTCAAGCCAGTGATGTATGTTTAGGAGGTCATATTGTTTTTGCCACCTTAGTCACCATTTCATCTTGTCACAGAACAGTATATGGTTCATATATTACAATGTTAAAAAATGGCAGAGCAGCATTTGGGAAGTCATTTATATACATAAAAAATGGTCCTCTCGCTGTCCATGTGGGAAACATATTTGGTCAGCCTAAGTGACTAACTCTTGCGTGGGACTTTTAAGATATTCTATTAACTAAAGAATTACAATATATTATTGAATTTGTTGCCTTCTTGATCCACATCATCTATGAATGCTACAATAGTGCAATCTGATGTAGCTTTTTTTTTGTTACATTGCACACCATGATTAGTCAGGAAACGTTGTCACCATGATTCGAATAATATACAAACATGTTATGATGCAAAGCTTTACGAAGGAGTTATCTTTTGCATATCAAAGGGAAAACAGATTAGCATCTCAAAGACGTAGAGGCACATGATGATTCATTAATTTCTTGGTGCTTCCAGAATATGTAAACAGTTTGATGGTGTTGATGGAGAAAGGCTCTTTGCCCTCGAGAAGAAGCAGTTGTTAGATTTTTGTGGACAACTTGAGGGAGCTCGACTTGACTCACAAATAACGATTCAGCGGAATATATCAGGGGTGAGATTTTTTTTTTCATTTCTTTTCTATATATATATATATATATATATATATATATATATATATATATATATATATATATATATATATATATATATATATATATATATATATATATATATATATATATATATACATATATATATACATATATATATACATATATATATATACATATATATATATATATACATATATATATATATATATATATATATATATATATATATATATATATATATATATATATATATATATATATATATATATATATATATATATATATATATATATATGAATCATTCTTTACCCCGACCGGGACTCGAACCTAGGACTTATGATTTCTAAGTCAAGGCGCTACCACTACACCACAGAAGGTTAAAAGGAATCCAACCTTATAGCTTATATCTGCTTTACTTAGGAATGAACGCATTCTAACTGAATGCCACTATGTTCATATTACAGATTCCCCAACCTCACTCGTGGTTGGGGAATCTGTAATATGAACATAGTGGCATTCAGTTAGAATGCGTTCATTCCTAAGTATAGCAGATATAAGCTATAAGGTTGGATTCCTTTTAACCTTCTGTGATGTAATGGTAGCGCCATGACTTAGTAATCATAAGTCCTAGGTTTGAGTCCCGGTCGGGGTAAAGAATGATTCATGTTTTCACATATGTAAGGTGCTTATTTGGTTATATATATATATATATATATATATATATATATATATATATATATATATATATATATATATATATATATATATATATATATATATATATATATATATATATATATATATATATATATATATATATATATATATATATATATCATTGGAGCAAAAGAGGGATACAACAAGGTTTCTTTATAGCTGTGCATCTACACCCTTCCAACAGTAAAAACGTATTTTAGGGAAGAAGGTACTACTATCCTTAAGCTCTCTTTTTCCTATCAGCCAGCTTTTGCGACACTCAGGTGACTGAGAGCAATGTGGTGGGTGGCCTCATCTCTTCCATTATGAGGCACTAGAAATGACTGCCCCATGCGTTGGGTCATCCAATTACTTCCATCATAATGTAGAATGTTGGGTGACCATAATTACTTACTGTAAAGATGTACTGTACATCAGAATTAATTTGAAGAGATAGGATTTTGTATGCTATTTAAACTGTATACAGTAATGTAATGTTCGTAATTGAGTACTTGATTACTAAATTCCTTCATCGGAGGTTTGTATAAATTAATAAATTTATTTGTTCTCAATCCTATTTTACCTACGGGCCGTTCTTTGAACAAGGTCCCGTGCCAACACAAGGTTGGCTTTAACCTCAAACAACAACAACAACATCCTATTTTAAATATAAACCAACAAACTAAACTTATTTTCTAATTAGTTTTCTATATTTAACAAAAAAACTTGTGTTCTTTGGTCTGTTATCAGTGAATAGTTAAAAACCTAATATATTTCCTCTTAAATTTTATGTAAATAACAAGAAAATTAGTGCATTCCCTAATCTGTTTCTCTATCAATCAACGTTAGTAAACTTTCCAGTAATTTTCAGTGTAACACACAAGTTAACAACGTTTTCTGTTTTTCATATGAAGCAGCTTAGGAATTTAATGATCTATTTTCTGAGTAAAACTGAAAATTAAATATGGCAAAATCTCATTATAGCACAAGAGATTTATTAAATTAATCCGTTTTTCAGTATAAAACAGCAAGATCAACAGAGCTCAGGCAGATATTAGCCAAGAGAAGAGACAAAGTAGATACAGATAAGGATTCTGCCAAACTGCTGAAGATCAGTGAACAATTTGGTTTTCTTCAGGACTATGATAGCAAATCAGGATACCAGACAGATTCAGGTAAGGCAAGATTAGATTTTATTCCAACGAGACACCATATCCTTCTGAGCTCAGCTGGGTGCCCACAAATGTAAATAAAGAATTGAGGTTTCAGGGGTTTAACATGCCTCTCAGTAACTTCTAGTTTATTTTGTGAATATAATAATCAGATTGTGAGTGATTGTTTCTCCCTATCCCGTTTAGTTGTCCTTTACAACAAGCAGGGAATATGGTTGTGGAATTCTTTTTTCCTCATCATTGTGTGCAGTAAAAGTTGGCTAAAAGGGTGAGGGGATTGGGAATCCCCTTTGTATGTTCCTCCCACGAAAATAAATGTTTTGCTTTGACTCAGCCATGCCCCTTGTAAGGTGTATTATGGCTTTAGTATATGAACAGTAATATTTTTCAGTGTGTCATACCCTGCTGAAGCTACCCAGGTGACCATTAATGAAAACAGTTTGGGATTGCAGCAGCACTTCATCATACCCTACCCATACTTACCCCTTCTATGAACTATTCTGCGGCATGACAACTATATATTTGGGAGAATTCAGTTCCCAGCCCTTTGTTCCCCTATTTCTTTTAGTCATTTGTTATAAACGCTCCCAGAAATTAGGTTCCTTGGTATCATATATCGATATTTCAGTGAGTTTTTGAAAGTAATTTAGTAATTCTTTGTTAGAATACTCCATTCTTTGCACTGCACAATCCACACCAATAGTTATATAATAAAATGTTTTGTTCATTACAAAAGGGTGCACAGTATTATATTTAACTGCATCTTGTAAATTAATATTATCTACATCCTTAAAAATGCACGCTAACTTCGTTCTTGGTAGCTGGCCTGTAGTGGCTATCTGTCACAGATTAGGATAAATACATGCATAAGGGATAGCTTCCAAGGCTTTGGACATTAGAACCCGGTTCTTGCATGCATACTTTCGTTGTGATATGTATTTACTTAAAGAAGCTCAGGGGAGAGACCCTTATGTTCGTAGTTTCCCGTGTCCTTGTCAGTTTTGCTTTTTACTCCCTAATGCTTAACATAGCTATCCTTGGAGCTGTGGATGTATTTAGCATTGATAGTCTCCTTACTTAACAATTTCATCATGAACTATTCTCCCAATAAAAAAAAAAGGACTTCTTTACTTACTGGAAAGAAATTTTCATGCATAGTTTCAAAGTTTGAACTCTAGTTTTAGAACCCCCCATATCAAAATATCACTCCCTGTCCACTCTCTAAATACCTTGAAAGAATATGAAAACCGTTACCATATCCCCCGCTTTTCCTAGCTTCGAGTGATGGCAATTCTAACTCCCTCACCCTTTCCTTATAACTGAGATTATATCACTGTCACCAGCTTTGTAGCATCACTTAGAAACCTCTCACCGTATTTTTATGTTCTTTCAAGTGTGGATTGCAGAAGGGTGCTTTGGCCTCACATAAGCCACATACCTAGTTCTGATCTTTTCCTTGTATATATTATTGGATGCCACCCGTATGTTTTCTAAGAAATTGTATGCTGTCTTTACCATAACAGTTATGTGCATTATCAGAGACAAATATACCAATGCATTTACACCTAAGCCTCATTTTTCCTCAGGATTTTAGAGTTCCACTTCTACTGAATACCCACTTTGGCCCCCAAAAAGGGGCTGCATATTCAAGTTTTGGCCTCACATAGGTTACATAAATATATATGAACATTTCCTTGTCCATGTGCCTGAAGGGTGCCCTTACACTTGCTAAGAAAGCATATGCTGCCCTTACTATGCCATTTATATGAATTTCTGGGCACAGATCGGCCAGTATGTTTACTCAAATCTAATTCTCTGTTTCTTGAAGTTCTGCTCCTGTCATTTGGTAGTCAAGCTTGGGCCTCCTTGCAATTGTACCTATTCTCATTACGTTACACTGGATATGTATGTGTCCGTTTGTGTGTACATACTCATTCATACTATGTGCTGGCACATATGCTCATACACGCACATACATAGACATACATACACACAAAGAGAGGGCTGGGCAGATTGCATATTCCTAGACTTCCAGAAAGCGTTTGACACTGTTCCACATGGGAGACTTATTAGGAAGCTGCAATCAATGGCTAGAATAGGTGGAAATATTTTGGAATGGATAAAAACTTACTTAGAAGGAAGGGAACAGAGGGTTAGAGTAAGACACTCGGTGTGTGAATGGAGAAGAGTTAGTAGTGGAGTTCCAGAGGGTTCAGTTTTAGGGCCACTTTTGTTCCTTGTATATGTAAATGACCTACCAGAGTCTGTAAATTCATTCATGAATATGTTTGCAGATGATGCAAAGATTGTGAAGAAAGTAAAAAACGAGAACAATGGTAGAGAACTTCAGGAGGATCTAAATAATCTGCATGAATGGTCAGAAAAGTGGCTAATGAAATTCAATACTTCAAAATGTAAGGTAATGAGAATGGGTACAAGTGCAAGAAGGCCCAAGCTTGACTACTCGGTGGCTGGAGTACAACTTCAAGAGACAGAAAATGAGAGAGATCTAGGAGTAAACATACTGGCAGATTTGTCTCCAGAAATACATATAAATGGCATAGTAAGGGCAGCATATGCATTCTTATCAAATGTAAGGGTAGCCTTCAGGCACATGGACAAGGAAATGTTCAGAAATATTTATGTAACCTATGTGAGGCCAAAACTCGAATATGCAGCCCCCTTTTGGAATCCGCACTGGAAAAAGCACATAGCTAAGCTTGAAAAAGTTCAAAGACATGCCACGAAACTGGTGCCAGAAATACGCACTCTCAGTTATGATGAGAGGCTGAGGGAATTAGACTTACCATCACTCGAAGCTAGAAGAGTGAGGGGGGATATGGTGACAGTCTTTAAATTCCTTCATGGTTATGATAGAGTGGATAGGGATCGATATTTTGATATGGCTGGCTCTAGAACTAGAGGTCATAGTTTGAAGCTTCGTAAGAAAACTTCTTCGCAGTATGTAAGGAAATACTTTTTCAGTGTAAGAGTAGTTGATAATTGGAATTCGCTAAGCGAGGAGGTAGTTAATGCTATCTCAATCCATAGTTTTAAGGACAGGTATGATAAGTATCACTAAGTATAAAATGGAACCGATCAGGAGACGGGAAGATACGAGCTTTGGGCTCTTTCCCGTAAACACAATTAGGTAATCACACGCCTACATATACGGGCACACACATGCCTACATGTACAAGTAGACAGACGCACGCAGAGACCTAATACACATGCATGTATCAGCATATGTGCGTGTTTGTTTGTGTGTATGTACATATATATGTATGTGTATATGTACATACACATACATGTGTGTACTTTCGCTTGAGGATTATTTTATATATATATATATATATATATATATATATATATATATATATATATATATATATATATATATATATATACACACAGTGATCCCCCGCTGTATCGCGTTTCTTGCTTCGCGTTTCACTGTATCTCTTTTTTTTTGGGGGGGGGGCAAATTATTATTGTAAAATACCTATGTACATGAGTATGTCATGTAATTACCACTTCATTCACCGTAATTTTATCTATCACTTTCATATAAATTTACGTTGCATGCTGTTATTTATGAAGTAAAGGGTGGTTTGTTAACAGTACAGGGAGGGTTTATATAGTGTAAACGTAAAAATAAATTAAAATACCCCTGTATCTATGTACATATAAGCTGATCCTACTTCGCGGTTTTCCTGCCTCGTGCCTGGTCCCGGAACCGAACTACCGCGATAATGGGGGGATTACTGTATATATATATATATATATATATATATATATATATATATATATATATATATATATATATATATATATATATATATAATGTTTGTGTTCATATGTAATAGTCACATTTTAGCTATAAAATATCTTTATCCTAATTTTATTTAAAAAAATGCATCTGAGCTAAAAATATTTTGTTCTTCCATAGAATCTGAAGGTGAAGCCGGTGCGGCAAAAGAATCTGAAGGTGCAGCCGGTGCGGCAGGTGGCAATGCAGGAACAAACACCTTGAAGGAGCAAATAAAAAAGCAACGCAAAAAAATGTATGACCAGTCAAATGATGACAAAGCATCACGTTAACATTCATGAGCAGTCATCTGATGTCCAGGATCACGTTCACAATCACCAACCGGTCATCTGATGTCCAAGAACACGTTAACATGTTTTTGAACATATAAAACAATATATATATATATATATATATATATATATATATATATATATATATATATATATATATATATATATATACTATATATATATATATATATATATATATATATATATATATATATATATATATATATATATATATATATATATATATATATATATATATATATATATATATATAATGTTTGAGTGCCTGCATTAAGATTTTAATTTGTAAAATATGTAAAATATATACAGTAATACAAATTAGATTTTTCTAACATTTCGTGTAAATTTTTTATATATAAAAAAAGTTTCCAAGAATTAAGCAAATTGTACAGCTACAATCTGAGTAGAGGTAGGCGTTTATAACCAAAACCAGGTTTCACGTTTAACAAAACTTCAGTGTGGATAAATGTCCAACTCTCACATTTTTTTAACCTAGACATGGCATAAGTTATCATTATTTATCTCAAACTCTTATGAAAATTTCAACATGATTAACTGCTACACTTGTCTTTTTCCTTCAAATTAAAACCGCTTAAAATTTACCATATTTTCTTTTTGTCAAATTATTACGAAAATTGCATGGTGTAAACTCAAACTTTTCTTCTAATCAAAATGTTGTTTAACAGCAATTAATTTTTATCAAATTGATATGAAATATTCCCAAGTATATGAGTGGTAAAGTATTTTTCTTCTAATCAAAAGATTGAATAACATCTAGCATAATTTTAATCACATTAATACACAAACACTTCAATGTGGAAAACAATTTTTATCAGTATTACATACACACCAACGATTCTTAATTCCGTCTTTTGTTTATGTAATCAAGATATTTTACATATTTACCATATGCTTATATTGAGTTTCAAAATATTTCAAATATAAATTACTGTTGTTCGCTAAGTATTATTCTATAATTAACGCTTAAGACATTAACCATAAGATTTATCAAACTATTGAGAAAATATCAACAGGTTTCTTTGTACTCAAAAATTGCATAACAGTAGCTGTAGCTTTCATAAACTAATATAAAAATTCCGACATGAGTAAGAAGTATTGCAAAAATATCCTTTTGTCCCTTTCCACCAACACCATTTATATACTTTACCTGAATTTAATTTTAATAGTAAAAAATTATTAACTCAGATAATTTGTATACATATTACAAAAATATGGATGCGTACCACGCAGATGAATTGAGGTCAGCTACAAAGACAAAATAAAGCAATGGAGTGTTGAGAGCTTTCAGACTAAGTTCATCTCCAAGATGGACTTCAGTTAGTATGAACTATCTCAGCAATCTGTTGTTTAAATTTTTCTACGTAGCTAACCTATTTTCATGGGTAATTAAAAATTCATACTAGTTTTTGCCATAAGGATGTGATTTATATTCATGTATGTTAGTCTTAATGTGCCTCATTTGCACCTGCTCATTTTTTGTTCATTATGATTTTATAAAATTGTTATATGTTTGGGAGCTGATAGACTAGTCATTAAAGAACGTATTTAATAGTGTATGTAATTGAAAGTAGGGTTTTAGTTAAGCGTTACATATATTCAGTAATATATGAAATAAGATTTATAGTGTAACATATGAAATAAGAGTTAGATTATAATGTAATATATAAACTAACTTAATATGTATGATGAAGTCATTAATACTATATTGTAATTAGCTGAAAAGCAGTTCAAAATGTGCTATACTCCTTTTGTTTTAAGGTTAATCTATATTTGCAACTATATCAGACATTATTATTATTATTATTATTATTATTATTAAACATTAATTTCACAGTCAATTAAACTGATGGCTAAAAGGAAATCCATGCTGATGTCTTTATATTGTACTTCCCCATAAAAAAATTCCAAATTACACAACGAAAAGTACATTCTCATGGTGTATGTTTACTGTACAGTATATTCATTAACATTTCTATACTGTTGTCCCTCATTTTACGATGGCAATTACTTCCAGCACTTATCTAGCAATATACATATATTTTATGTTTAGGAACCTTATATATATATATATATATATATATATATATATATATATATATATATATATATATATATATATATATATATATATATATATATATATATATATATATATATATATATATATATATATATATATATATATATATATATATATATATATATATATATATATATATATATATATATATATATATATATATATATATATATATATATATATATATATATATATATATATATATATATATATATATATATATATATATATATATATATATATATATATATATATATATATATATATATATATATATATATATATATATATATATATTATAACCTATTCTTGAGCTCCTATACACTGTAAATTATTCCTTGATTACTGTTCTATTCTTGACTTTACCTGATCTAATTTAAATTTATATAAAAATGCCACAGTATTACCTAATATAATTTAAATTTACATAAAATTGCCGCAGTAGTTGCATTACTGTATTTTTTAAGGAGAATGTTGTAATTTCATTTTTTCAGTATTTTCCAAATGTGTATGCTCAAAACCCACACTATTTAAATCCGCATAGGATAAGGATCACCTGTATTGTAAAATGCTGTTAATGAACTAACTGAATATGCACTTATCACAGTGTGAGTCTTGAACTCTAAAATAATTTGATATACAAGCCTAATTGGGTTTCCTTTATTATTTTTATTTCAGCTGCATATCAGTTATATCTTTCATAATCCCAGTAATATTAATTTCTGCCAGATAAAGCCAAATATAGATTCTGTATTATCTCTTAGTTTTGCACTTCAATACTGACCTTTTAAGAACTTTAAAGAATATTTGAGACCTCTCGCCTGAAGAAGACTGAGAGAGAACTTACATATTGTACATATTCTGTGACATGATATAGGACAGAGGTGGCTCAGTGGTAGAGCCTGCGAGGTGGAAGTAAACTAACATAGGTTCGATCCAACCATGGGACTTTAGTAATGGCAACCATTCTTATCACCAGCTCCAACGTTTCTCCATCCTCATTCAAATGGGGGTTACACGGGCCCCCATTCCACATCTTTGCAGCTTTATACAAAGGTAAAATCACATTTTTAATCGAGGTGGCCGAGTCAGAGCAAAACATTTACTCGTTATACTCTGTCATGTTGTTGGAAATGGGGAAGGGACTGTAGTTCTTAGCCAACTCGTGAAGGAATGTTGAGTGCACCATTGGATGTGAATGGGCACTCATAAAACTGTGTAATCATGACTTAATGACCAAGAATAGGCACACATATATGCTAGACTCAGGAAGTGACAAACCCCTGTTAGAGCCAACCTCAGGGCATTTGGAAGACAATTCTCCAGCTCCAACTTGTCTGTGTCCACTCCCACTTGAATGGGGATTAACAGTGACATAAAATGGCAGACATACTCAGTCTATAAGTCTGAACTGAAATAAAATATTTGGAGTTAATGCAGGCATATGTATACTAAATGCAGATCAGGTGAACATGAATGTTTCATAAAGAATCATGATGCATAAGTAAGAATTGCTACCAATATTTGCAAAGTTGAATGTTTTTGGGAACTTGAAAGTAATTGATATAATTCCAAATGAAAAATTTTAACATTTTACGTCATTATTAATCCCCATTTTAGGGTGGACTCGGACAGATGGGAGCTGTTTAATTAAGCTTGATGCCAATCCTAAAGTCCCACGGTGAGCTTGAAAATTCCTAGTAAATGTATAATTCTAAGTTAACTGTTTTAAGTGTTTCCATGCACAATGTATATTAATGAGAATGGGCAAGAGTGCAAGAAGACCCACAATTAGGTTGTAATAGCAGAGAAGGAACTTAATCCCTAAATAGTTGACGACCAACAGTCACTCTGCAGGAGAAAAATGGGTAACCTTCATGTAATAGTTTTTTCAGTATGCCTAAAATAACAGTCCCGGTTCCCTAGGCACCAAATACTCAGACAACTGTCTCTCAACCCCTCTTCCTCATTCCTTGACCTTCCCATTATCCTAGCAAGAGATTCATAAGACTGCGTCCAAAGAAAGTGTTTTCCAATACCACTTAAGTTACCCCAGTTCCAACTTGTCTGTGCCCACCCCCATTCAAATGGGGATCAATAATGACATAAAACGGCAAATATTAGCTCTTGGAAGAAAGAATGACACAGATGACCTATTTAAAGGTTAAAGGGACAATGTATTGGACATTTCTGAATTAAGAAACTGTATGAACCTCCTTGATAAATCTAAACACATATCTCTTGCATGGAAGCCAGACGTTACACTGAGCTACCAAAGGATAGTGTGCTAGCGACGCAAGGAAGAAATCAATTGAGAAGTTAATGTGCCCAAATACTCTTCAAAATCCTCTTAAGAGCTGGAAGAGAGACAAACTGCTTTCATGTCGAGTGAGTGGAACATATTTCAATTGCTTTGATAATTAATGTGAATGGAAGAGCATCTAAAATCTTTAAATACATGCTAAGGTTACATCCTATATGCTACAAACCTATAAAGTATGATATATCATAGAGGAATGCCGGATCCAGGGATATGCATCAAAATCGGTTTTGGAGAAGCTCTGGGCCGTCGTTACACATTCATCAATTTCATAAGATAAAATGCATACGTTAACTTATTAGACAGAGCTGCCCATGGAGAGGTACCAAAGGAGGCCCTGTTGTTTAAAAGATACTTTAGATAATTTTCCTGAAGCAAAGAGAGAATTGAACCATCAAGAGGAAGTACATACTTTAAACAGTACGTATAATACTTATTTTTTCTCTCTTTATGGAACTGACGTCTCAATGAGCCATCTAATATCTGTCTACAGGTTTATACAGAGGGAGGGAGGATACTGCAAATTTTATAGCTCGAAGCTCATTGATGCAGCCCACAATGCATGACCATTCTGATGATCATCACCTTGAGAAAGTTCATTATTACAAATCTGTACTTATTGCAGAATTAGAAGATATTTTATATATCAGTACATCATCCTACCAATGGTTGTAGAGATGAGGATATTGCGATCTTATATCTAATCTCTAGCCCAGCAGTGAGGTGACATCGTTTATAAAACTAAATTTCATATGAAACCGACCACTAAAAGGATTATTAAGAAATATTATAAGATTTCTTGATGTTTATTAGTAAACCCACCTCAAAAAACCCATGGCCAAAATTACACCTACAAGTCCTATACATTCATATCAAGTGGCCTCAATTCCCTTCGTAAGGGGGGTGGCAGTCAAGATAAACTTTCAAGAAACTAAGCTTCTTAGATCACTCCTCTTAGCTCCTAAGGGGGAAAGAGCTCTCACAATGACCCCAACCACCCTGAAAATATCGCCCACAGGTTGAGTGGGTAAGGTCTTCTGCTGTGAGACCCGAAAGCCGCAACTAGTTTACCCTCTCCGCTTCATACCCTGGTTACAAATAAAGTCAAATGTCAAAAAATTTAGCCATAATCTTCTACTAATGCATAAAAAAGCAGGTCTCCAAGGAAGTTTCATTTCTTATACTGTACTATGTTTAGTTAATTCCACGAAGTTTGACATTTCAGAGCTTATGGGAGTCTGGCTTTGTACACCAGGGAAGGATATCTTACGTCCCCAAGACAGACAGCAGAATTACTAATGGGATGTAAACAAAGTTTACCATTTTCTCCTCCAAGAGAGATGTATTCCAAATTAAGTTTAAATCAATTTTTTTATGGAAAGGATGATGTGATACAAGGTCAAAAATAACCTGATGGCCACTTCAAAAGAAATCCATGGGGTCAAAATAAATTAAACACTCATAAAATCTATGTTCAAGAAAGCATTCTTCTTAAAGATAACATCTCCTGTAGCAGTTCCAATTCCTTCAACTCTTGGCCTTTCCCTTTTCATGAAAAGAGCCCCCTATAAAAAGCAAACTTTGTAATCATAGGAAAGAATGGATGGTAGAGCTTTACTGATCACCATTTTCACACTAGTTGAATCTTATCATACTACAAATAATCATCATTTCACAAAAATAAGGCGAAAATAGTGAAAGGCTCTCCAAAATTAACATTAATGAGTGGAGCTTGATGTTATGCCCAGGATGAGGAATCTTTGTTCCAGGTAACTTGCGATGTGAGTTATGGTATCACTAAAAAGCTTTTGATGGAAATCTGGCTCATACTCACATATGCGCCATGGATCTCAACCTTAAGTTTGGGGTGGATAACTTTATCTCATATGACAACAAAGATACTGTACTGTAAATAAACTGAAGGTCACGTACTCATGAAGAGTTCTCCATATGCATATTTATCAAAGCGAGGAATAAATACCAAGAATATATTAATTTATGAGAGCGAGGAATAAATATCAGGAATATATTAATTCATGAGGGTATACAACAGAGTGAAAGCAATCTCACCCAGTTTATTATTTCCTAACAACATTTGTACCTACAACATCCTAGAGATTTAGAGTCCTTGTATTCGAAAAATCAAGTTGAATGGCTATGCTTACTGTCACGAACATACTGCATTATGAACGCAGTTTCTAATCCATGGCCAGAAATCTGACACTCTAGAGAAGATAGTGAAGGGACGCTTGCATAGATAAACACCAGAGGCGGCAGACACTATCCCCTCAACAGTCCATTCTTCTTTTACATCATTTCCCAAATTCACCAAGAAGGGGCCTCCAGACGCTCCTTTAGGCAAAAAACTTAGTCCTCCTGTAAAATTAATATGTTTTACGCATAACACAAGACATGCAAACAAAATTGTATTCATATTTTAAAATTCTACTTCGTATTACATCCTTTATTTTAAAAAGAAGGAAGAAGGCATTATTGTGTATCCCTACTTAATATCTGACCTGGAAATAATAGTGAAAATAGCTAATACATACACGATTAGATGAGAATTAATTTTGCTAATACATACACGATTAGATGAGAATTAATTTTAAGAGACTTGCTTGAAAAATAATTAGTTTTGACTCCGAGTGCGTGTTCTTACTCCAAAATACTCGTAAACAGTGATATAAGCTAGAGAAGAACTCTGAATATTTTCATTGTTTTATTTGTAGCTTAAATATTTCTTAATTATTTCTGTTTACCTATTCATTTTCTTTTCAACTTTTCTGCATCAGTGTATTATGGTTAATCCATATACTGTGGCATATTTCACGAAAGAGAGTATATAAAATAAAAAATTTAAGGAATTAAGTAACTCACCTATATCAATAGCACAAAACTGATCTGTATCAATGTCAAGAGTTTGGCATCGATCCTGGGGTATTTGACATCGCTGGTCATACTGCTGAAGTATTACGTTCCAGTGAGTTTCATTCCCTCCAGAGTGGTTGAATGTCTGTTGAAGGGAAGTGATCTAAAGATATTTGGAACTGCATAAGTAACACCTTAAACCATGTACACTTCCATTACTACTGCACACTGGTCAAGGGTTAGACTAATTGATTATCATGGCATCGTGCCAACATCATATATGTGCATACACAAACATTACTTCACACTATGAAAGGCATAAAGGAAACAATTATTACTCAGATTTCTTCCTTTAAGCGGATCTTGTGGAAGGTGAAAATTTTGAGAGCTCTATATTTCCTTTATGCCTTTCAAAGTGTAAATTAATTGTCTTATTGTCTTTGTGTCATGAAAACTACATATTAATAATATGTATACAAAGAAGTAAATAACTGCAGTAATAAGAGAAGTATTACAATAACAGTACAACAAAATAGAGCAAAATAAATAATGAGAGATAAGTTACTCACAGCTGCTATCGAGGCCTCTGGAAAGCTTTCAGTGCCCAGGCAAGCAGGAACCACTTTATGTGAAAAAGTGACAGGTCTCTCTAGTTTCAAGAGGGCAATATCTTTACCTGGTCGCGATCCACCCATATAACTTGGGTGAATGTGAACTTCTGTAAGCTACAAAATTATAAGAAAATAACGGATATATAATAAATCTAACAGAAAAATAATCTCAGTGCAAAAAAGCACTGTAACAATATTCTATCTCACAAAAGGATTAAACGTTAAAATATGGCATATACTGTAAAGCTTCTCGAACTCATAATTTATTTTTACTTCCATATTGATCAGGTATCAGCTCTTGAAGGGCATTAACCTGAGTCTTTTGAGATACGACACTGATATCATTGAGAAAGATTAATGAGACAGAACATCATTTCGTTCCAGAGTTACGTCACGGACTCCCTTCTCTACCAAGGGCTAAGACGGTTGCCTTCTTGCAAAGGACTTGTTTTGGCAGATGTAATCGTTACCCTGAGTGCATGCCCTTGCTAACCACAGACCGTGACGGGGTGCGAGCCCTCGAACTGACGCCTCAAAGTCGCGGACGCTACCGCCTGAGCAACGGTGACTAGATCAGAAATCTAAGACTTGATACTGAATCACTTACAGTTACATTATAATCATCAATAAAGTGAGAAGAGTTGAGAAAGCAACCAACATTCAAGAGGAAGCATAATAGCCATTAAATGGTCTAAGTGAAGTGCAAATCTTTTAACATATATTTTTCAGCAAGACATCATAGTCTACTGACCTCAACAGGGTGCCACAACTAATTCAAAATACTGTAGAAGTAAGTTTTCAATCCATCATGCCTGTCCTCACTTGTTTTGCCAGATATTTTGGAGTAAAGGAAACAAAATTAACAAAGGAATGGATTGCTAGCCCTTGATTTCTTACAGCACTCAGGAAAAAATATATTGCACCATTTTATGTCACACTTAGTCCCCATTTGAATGGGGGTTGACACATGTAGGAGCTGGAGATTAAGGTTGGATGCCAGTCCTAATTCCCCACAGTGGGATTAAACCCGCAGTAGACGCTTCCTGACTTGTGCACTTCACCAATGACCTACAATTTTTTTTTCTTTCCCATTACCAGGCTCTAATGGAGTGCAAGGATCACAGGGAATAACACTTACATATGAACTCCTTACTCTCCCATCATCTGATAAGTACTGAACTGTTAGTCCTCGTTTGTCTACGATTTTTCTTGATACTTCAGAACTGCAGGAAATAACAAATTGATCTTCGAAAATTATATGAATACAGTGTAGTGAAACTTTAATATATGTTTTTATAGCCGCTTTATGCGTAACGTTTAATCCCCATTCAAATGGGGGTGGACACAAGACAGCTCGGGGCTGGTGACATAAGACTGGATACCCTTCCTAACGCCCCCACAGATGGCTCGAACGCGGGCTTGCCACTTTGTGAGTTGAGCGCTCTAACCAATGTGCTACCACAGTCCCCTAATGGAGTATACTAGAAAAAAATATTAGTTTTTGGAAAATATCTTTTTTGGTTGGTGATACCGAGAAAAATTGTATGATATTTTTGGTAGTGTTCCATGCAGGAAAGTTAGATTAAAGTAAGAAAAAATCTCCGTCCTTTAGTTTCTATTCCCAATTCCTAACGAACCTTAAAAATCAATGCAGGACTCATAAAAAAATGTTGTAGTAACACTATATCTCACCAACAAAATACTTGTTTTTACTAACACCATTAAAATATAAAAATTAGACTGTTCCTAAATCTTAATTCACTAATAGTGAATAGAATATTGAATTTTGCAAAATCTGGGAACATCAGTTTGCAATTTATTAAATATTTAAACATAAAATTTACTGAAATACTTACAAGAATAATCTCTAAATATGTGGATATTAAAGATTTCATTACAGACGATGTTTTAAGTAATAGAAACTACACATACCAGCTCAAAAACTTTCATACTGAAATACTAGTTATTTCTCATATGGCCAAACAGCCCACAGTCGCAAAGGAAGGCAATACTGATCCCGGGCTTTCCCCACAGAGCTCTCAGGGTGTGTATGTTGTGTTGATGGCGCAGTATGCCTGTGTGCAGAGCGGTCCTCCATAATGTGTTTCCTAGGTTGTTCTCAAAGTCCCAGGGTAGAAGAGGTTTTCAAGAAACGACAAAATTATGTTATTGTGTGTGTTGTTTTGAGAGATGAGGTAATCGTTCAGTTGACCAAAGCCTCCCAAGTATCTTGTGCCCAGTTGCCCAGTGAGGGGCAGGGGTGTTTGTGGTAGTTTGGCCTCTTTTGCTGCTTCTCTTCTGAGTTGCAGTTCTGGGGGGTGAACTTATGATAAAGATGCTGCCACTCCAGGTTCAGTCTTGCTGTTGCTGTTGTTTGCCGTTTTTGTGTGTAACTGTTAATTCCCATTTCAATGAGGTTGGATACATACAGATTGGAGCTGGGGAACAGAGGCTGAATATTTATCATAATACCCCACGGTGAGCTGAAATACAAATTTGTCACTCCCCAAGTTGAGCACTATAATGAAAGTGCTACCGTGGTCCCTATATGCAGAACTCTTGCTTAAGGTGAGAATTGCTAGCATACATTAATATATTTCAGTTCTTTTAATAAAAGCAAAATGTGTTTTATGGCATATCTTACGTTGTAACACAATGGGCAGCTGTTATCATGAAATCTTGACTAATAATGGTTGCTGTGCAAGCATATGTAAAATTTCTGAATAAGGTAGATAACCAAGGCCATTGTTGTACACCACTATAGCTAAAATGTGGGAAAACTGGACGACGATACCTGGGTCTTCTTCCACATACTGAAATAAAAATAAAAATCAAGAAAATTAAAGATTAAGGAAATAAATTTGAAGATAATTAAAATTAAGAAAATTATGATAATAAAAAATAAACAAGAATATACTGTACTTTAAAATAAACCATGAGTAAATAAGGGAAGTCGTTTTAATTAAATAAATCTTATTCTGCATAGCAAGAAAAGGATAGAGGCTTAAAAGTATTATCCAGTCAAGAAAGTTAACTACTTATTTATCATGATGATAAGCTGTCTGAAGGAGAGTTAATATACTAATGCATATTTTTTCAAGACCACAATGATATTCGAGAGTGGTTAGAGATATCTACTCGGTTTGTGACAAATCCATGTTTGAGATAACAGGAATGTGATAGGAAGGGCATCCAGCCGAGCATCTCCAACCTCTCAGTGTCCACCCCCATTAGAATTGGAATTAAATTGTGAAACAAATAGCATACAATCTCTAGAAACTATTACCTGGGAGGCTATTATATTATTATTTTCCATGAGAATATATTATGTTCAAACCCCAACTAATATTACAAGGGATTTCATGAAGTATCGTTATAAGATTATAGAAGTCTTGTTAGCATAAATCAATGTTTTTAGCATGTTATTTGCCTTTTCAGGTGTCACGATTAATCCACATTATGGTAGAAAACACAGACAGGTTTGCATTACGAAATTAAGGCTGGATGCCTTGAATTATTTTTCTATGTTTTAGATGATTTGTTTTTAACATTGGTTGGGGGTCAAGGTTCGAATTTAGGTCTTTTCCGACTTATGTCGAAATCCGCTTTACGTCAGCTGTTAGGAACGGAACCCTGGCGTTAAATGGGGACCCCTATAACTGTATTTTTTTTCCAACATTACAAAGTTTTCAAAGCCTCTAGATTAACAAAGTAACTTACTGATGGAATTTACTGTCTCTGGTTGGCATAGATGTCTCATAGGCTCCACTGTATTTCCCTTTAAATGTTCTCCATATGGATGCCATTTTCCATCTTCTCGGCACTGGGCAAGTAATGTTGCTGTTCCCCAGCAGTCTGCCATGACAACTGTTTCTAGTGGAACTCTTTCTGATGAGCAAAGGACACTACGGAAAAGAAAATGAAGAACTGCGTAAGATTTGTGAAGTTTTTGTTTAAACCTTCACACTCACCTCCATTCCATTTATGATGTCAGAAAAACAGAAATAAGAAATAATCTTTTAAACACATTTATACCTAAAATTAAAATAATCCTCTTCATGCAAATTCTGTATAAGTTGTGGATGAGCTACAGTTCAGGCAACATATTATCTGTGATACCAAAATCTATTAGGTGGTATATATACCGAGCAAAAGTCTCATGACTTTTGCCATAGAAAAATAAGTTAGAGATGCAATAGAGAATAAATCTGAGATCGTGATGAAACTTTTGCTGACCTCAAAACAATATAAAAATTCTTTCAAGATAGAATCTCTTCAAAACACTTATAAAGAAATGCTGTGAAAGAAATTGCTAAGAAGTCTATACCAAGCCAAAAGTATTCAATATTGGAAATACAGTTAAGAGTGTGCTTAAATATTTATTCAAAAAGGGAGTAATTGTTGATAGCCTCCTTTAACATCGTTGGCGATAAGAGACTGGAATCATTCTTGGCACTGATATATGCTAGTCTACATTATTTTCTTTAGATGCTTAACTAACCTTGACCTCCCAACATCGTTTTACTTACTCGCGATTTCTAGAAAATGCAGCAACATTCCTGAAAAAATTAGTTAATTAGTATGTCTCAAAAAAAATTTCTCCATATACAAATGTATGGTATGTTTATATACATTATTCTGGCTTTACTTGCTATTTTCTAGTTAAAAAGAATGCTAGAAGAAAATGGAATTTTTGCTAAAGTTAAAGGAAGTCTGAGGCAGCTCATTTGGTACATTAATAATACAATCTACAAAATAATAAAAACAGGAAACCAATTATCAACCAAAGCTGAGAGAGAGAGAGAGAGAGAGAGAGAGAGAGAGAGAGAGAGAGAGAGAGAGAGAGAGAGAGAGAGAGAGAGAGAGAGAGAGAGAGAGAGAGAGAGAGAGAGAGAGAGAGAGAGAGAGAGAGAGAGAGAGACTTACACGAGAGCTTCATGGCCACAGGCTAAAACATCAACAGTAATTCCATTATCATCTGTGTTTGATGGCAGGAGACATTTTGGTCCATTCACTGAAAAGGTGAAATATTAGTTCTTATTAATTTTCTGCATGGTTGCGCCCCATATCTCAACGCATTACGAGGTGCTGTGGAATAATATTACCTCACATGTGAATATTTGCTTATCCCTTCACATATTTACTTCTATAGCTACTAAATTATTATGCATAATTAATAGCAAATTAGGATCAGGCAAAGATTAGCAACCCCCAGAACATTAACTAACTAGGTAAGTTATTTAATGTTATTTAACCTGACAACTTACTGGGTCATTAAATGTTCTAGGGTCGTTAATCTTTACCTGATCCGAATAGTAGTAGAGGGAGTAAAATTTCCTTTTACTTACCAAGAGATAAACAATAATCTAGTCTGTCACATGGAACACAAATTCCACTCCCTTGACATGTACACTGGGAGCTCGCAATGCATGGATCAGTGACTTCTGTGACTGGTTGTGAAGGGGGAGGAGCAGGAGTTGCTCTAGGCGGAGGCATTGGGCCTGGAGTCAGAGGTGGGGGAGGTGGAGGGGTAGGGACATGCGTAGGAACAAGGGGTGAGGGAGGAGGCACTGTTGGTTGGGGGTTTGTTTCAGCCAAGGGAATTCTCACAATATCCTCTCTCCAAGTAAAGGTATGGTCACTACCGCATAGTTGAGGACTCTCGTCCGAGCCATCTGTACAGTCTGATAGGCCGTTACACTTTTCTTTCTGCATGAGCAATGACGAAAGTTAATTTGGTTATTTATTCATATATATATATATATATATATATATATATATATATATATATATATATATATATATATATATATATATATATATATATATATATATATATATATATAATATATATATAAACTTTACCAAAGATGGTAATCCTCTATCTGTCTATCTGCGTACCTTTCTCATCAGGTAGATGAGTAGCTCGAAATTTATTGTCAATCATTTCGGAATAGGAAGAAAGGAGACCTAGTGAGCACAACTTAATATGTAAGGGATTAATGTGGGACAGCATCTACAATAACTCGTCCCGCAATAAAGGAAAGGGACCGTTCCGTAGCTCTTGCTAAAAAATCGTGAAAAATTATCTTCGTTGTTGAAAATTATCTGGAAGTTCGAGAACAGGTGAAACTTAATGTTTAGCATCGCTTTATATGGCCCTATTAATCCCCATTCGGATGGGGGTGGGCACAAACAAGTTGGAGCCAGGAAATATTAGGCTGGATGCCCTTCCAAATTCCCCTCGGTAACACATAACTGAAGAGAAAATCTATCAACTCGCCTCTTCAGTGCATGCTCCATACGCGCATTTGAAACGTTTCCTCGATGGGCATCTTGCATTTTTACATAACTGCTCCGTTTCATCCGATCCATCAAGACAGTCCTTTTTACCATCACATTTCCACACATTTCTGATACAGCCCCCATGTCCACATTGGAACTCAAAACGTCCACAACTAAAAATAAACACATATGATTAATTAGGTCAATAATGTTTCACAGGTCAGTAGATCATAGTTAAAAACAACTCGGGAGGGTCAAAATTTCCCTGACTGAAGGGCTGAGTTAAGTAACAATCATCTCGGCACAACCTTTCGGAAATAGGATGAGGGTTAGGGGGATCCTTGAGGATTTAGTAGCCACTGCTTATGTAGCAGCTTTAGTGTGTACAAAGGTAAGTAGTATGAAGTTAACTATGGATGAGTATCCTATCGAAGTCATGAATCAGTCAGAGAAATAATGTCCATCCAACAGCTCTTAAGTACAACAGAAAGGGGAAACAGACATGTTAAAGCTTACATTCCAGCTAGTGTCTGGTGAATTATTTACATACAGCCGTTAATGACCAATATAAGGAAAAAACGATATATATATATATATATATATATATATATATATATATATATATATATATATATATATATATATATATATATATATATATATAATCAAATAAACACATTAGCATATATGACTACATAAAACATATTTTACCCTTGATAAGGACTCGAACCTAAGACATATAATTAGTGTGCCAAGGCACTACCAGCTACACCAATGAAGGTCTTCAAAAAGAAGCAAACCTCAGAGCTAATTGCTATGCTAGGAATAAAAGCATTCTTTCTGAATGCCATTTTGTTCATATTACAGCTTCTTCCCAACCTCACCCGTGGCTTCGTTTTCACATTTAACTCAAATCCCATGCTATATAGGCATCAATAATAATCAAATAAACGCATTATCATGTGAAAGCATGAATCAAATTTCACCACTGATCTGGACTGGAGCCCAACACACATAATTAATGTGCCAAGGCGCTACCAACTACACAGATGAAGGTCTTAAAAGAAGAAGCAAGCCTCACAGCTAATTGCTATGATTGGAATGAACGAATTCTTTCTGGATGCCTTTTTAGTTCATATTACAGCTCCTTCCCAACCTCACTCGTGGTTTCGTTTTCGTATTTAATTAAAATACCGTGCTATATGGGTATTAAAAATATTCAAATACCTTAAACACATTAAGAGATGTAAAAACATGATTCATATTTTATTCTTAACCAGGACTCGAACCTAAGACACAATTATTGTGCCAAGGCATTCCAACTACAACACAATTGATAGCGCCAATGAGCTTGTAATTACGTAACAAATATTCTCTGCAGAAAGTAAGACAGTATAATCATTCATTGTAAGAACAGCTAATAAGTAAAGTTTGTTACGTGATGAAGCAATAACGCCAAAATAAGGAATGCATAGTCTTAAAATCAGTAAATCAATTAGAGAGAAGGAATCACTATAATTTGGCTCTGAATGGTATATACAAATAGATAAATAAACTTACAAATGAAGTATAACTTAACAAAACAGATGTACGATATGAAACCCAAACTTGCCTTTTGCCCGAGCACTGTGCTTCATCTGAACCGTCCCAGCAGTTTGCACGTCCGTTGCAAACGAATGACATTCCAATACAACCTCCGTATTTACATCTGAACTTTTTCAAAGCCATAACTTCCACGTCGTGGAAAATTCCTCCAATTTCTCCCAGTCCATCAACACTTAAGGAGTCTTCAGAACTGAGAAATAAGGCTGTAAATTATTACTTAAGTCTTGCAATATTATACAATTTACAAAGGGGACAAATTTACCAAAAGTGGATTTTTGATTCGGTAGTAATGATCATAAAATTAACTTGCGTCATCTAAATACACCAATGTTATCACTGAAACTATTATTAAAAGATTAAGTTTCTTAAAGAGAACCAAACACGTCCTTTGGCATATATATATATATATATATATATATATATATATATATATATATATATATATATATATATATATATATATATATATATATATATATATATACCCAAGCTGCCACTCCTGGTAGATTGACACAGTTTTGCAAGATATTATGAGGGTTGACTTTACCCCCAGTGAGCACAGTTATGGTGACTGATATCTCCACTTAGAGTGCAGATTGCCTCAAATCGTTTATCAAGATCTCTATCATGCAAGCTCTGTATTATGCAAGAGATGGAAAGATTCTTCTTGTTCTTCTTTAAGAGCCTACAAACCCTTTTACCAAGAAGAAAACATGAATTGGACTTCTGATTAGTGTGCACCAGTGATTCTCTAAATTCATCAGGCTTCTCTATGGTTGTTAAAACAGGCAATTCTGATCATGGGGCATCACTTACGCTGCCTATTTTTGCAAGTTTTCTATTCAGTTCTGTGCTATTGGGGCTCTGCACTTGCCAAATATAAAAATTATTCTGATAACAAACGAAGCGGTTTTAGCTCCAGTTTTTATCATTTTGGTAATAATGTTTAACTGGTTGAACTCTGTGTTCATGAAATAATAAGACAAAAAACATAAAACAAAAACAAAAAAGAAAAGGAAATCTATAAAGGAACAATTAAGAAAACAGGCGTTACTTTTGCAGAATCATTTGTGTGTGTGTGTGTGTGTGTGTGCGCGTGCGTGCACGTGTATGTGCATATAGTAAGATTTCTTAAATATTTAACTAACTTGCAAGCAAATGCTGAGCACAGGCTGGTGGTTTCGTCAGCTCCGTCCTTACAGTCTGTGAAGCCATCACAAGGAGATACACAACGCCCATCGCATGCAATCTGTCCAATGGTGCATTCCTGGCAACCTGCAATCAAAGCCCAACATTTGAAGAGAATGGTTGACTACATCGAGGCATATATATATATATATATATATATATATATATATATATATATATATATATATATATATATATATATATATATATTATATATATATATATATATATATATATATATATATATATATAATGCACGCCTTTCAAATTTGTTTTCAAGAACTGCTTAATTATTTACTATTTATATAATTATTTACTCTTACTTATTTACTAATTTCTTTATTTATTGATTAATGGTAAATATTCTGCTCCATATTGTGGTCAGGTCAGTAAAGTGGCTACACTTATCACGAAAGACTAGTGGTAGCAGTGTTTCGCCATACCCTGCACATTTTCACCTCTTCTCAAAACTTCCCGGGGAAATGGCAAGGAGAGATGGACAGGCAGTTCCCAGACCCTATCACTTTAAGTCGATTCCTACGGCATAAAGAGTTTGAGCAAAAGCAAAACCTTTACCATTTGCGTGAGGAAATAACAAAGGTAGAGATTTCCCGGGCCAATTAGTCGACTTATTGGACACGCAGGGGAACCAGGAAGATAAATATTTTCTAGCAATCAAAATTGCAGTGCCATTATTTCATAAAAAAATTGAATGCAAAACTGCAAAACGTTAAAGACAGGCACACAATATACAAGAGATGCAAACACCTTAACTTGAACCATCTAACCTTGCCAAGATTAACCATCTAAGCCCGATTTCTTAAACAGTGTGAACCTAGAATAGTCTGTCAACTAGATAAAGTCAGTCCAAGATTGTCGATGAAATTCACTCTTTCTGTTATATTAGACTTTGTTATCATTAGGGCCCGATTTCTTAAACAGTGTAAACCTAGGATACCATACTGTTAGTTAGCTAGACACACACAAATGGATTCCAAAAACGCATCGGGATCCTACATACACAGAACCGCGTCAGATGCGTTTATGAAATCCATTTGTGTGTCTAGCTAACTAACAATATGGTATCCTAGGTTTACACTGTTTAAGAAATCGGGCCTAGGATCCCGTACACAGAACCGCGTCAGATGCGTTTATGAAATCCATTGTTGTGTGTCTCGCTAACTAACAACATGGTATCTAAGTTTACACTGTTTAAGAAATCGGGTCCTAATGATCACAAAGTCTAACATAACGGAAAAAGTGAACTTCATCGACAATCTTGGGCTGACTTTATCTAGTTGACAGACTACTTACAACCAAAATAAAAAAAAAAGAAATAATGGCTCACTAAAATGAATCAACAATATGATTCACAAAGTGACAAACAAGTGTTCGAGCCCACCGCGGGATGTTAGGAAGGACATACAGCTTTAATTCCCCAGCTCGAAACTGTTTATGTACTACCCATTGAATGGTGATTAACAATCACACATAAAACGTAAAAACATATTTTAACAGCTTAATGAATATTATACATAAACCGAGGGGGAAATTATCCACAGCAAGATTCTTTTAACATCTGGAGTATCTATACTAACACCAAAAGCATTATTCGTTTCTGTTAAAAAAAAAAAACTGAAAAACTAACCTTCGGATGAAATTTAATTAAAAGACTACGAAGATAAGCATGGTGTGCATTCAATTAATTTTATATTGACATCCATATTCTGTAAACTTCAGTTATCAGGAGAGAGAGAGAGAGAGAGAGAGAGAGAGAGAGAGAGAGAGAGAGAGAGAGAGAGAGAGAGAGAGAGAGACTTACAAAGAAGTTTTCCTCAAGTACAGAATTTCCAGCATCGATTATCACTCAACGGAGTTCCTAGAAACGATGCTAATGTAATTGAGTCCAGGGTTTTTCCCGGCAAGTCTGGAGTATTTCATTTGCATATTATTACTGTATAATCATTGACGAATATTCATTTAATTTTAGGTTTAGATTTACCTCAACAATAACAATCTGATTACAACTGTCACAAGATATTAAGCATCTTTTTTTGCCGAACACACCAGTTACGGCAGAGTAAGATGATTCTCTCTCTCTCTCTCTCTCTCTCTCTCTCTCTCTCTCTCTCTCTCTCTCTCTCTCTCTCTCTCTCAAACGTGTTGCTTACAGCCCAGTCTGTTGTTGCTAAATATGACGAGTCATATTCTTGGAATAATGACAACATATTCGTAAATAATTCTATTGAGATATACCGTCCAGAAAGAGCATATTTTGAATAAAAAATATAATACTATTCATTTTGAAGCAGAATGATCTTTGCAATGGGCTGAATTGGGATTGAGAA
>JAXCGZ010018978.1:65000-82500 GCA_037179515.1 Halocaridina rubra | reverse complement strand
TAAAATATATATATATATATATATATATATATATATATATATATATATATATATATATATATATATATATATATATAAATATATATATATATATATATATATATATATATATATATATATATATATATATATATATATATATATATATATAAATATATATATATATATATATATATATATATATATATATATATATATATATATATATATATATATATATATATATATATACATATGCATATATATATATATATATATATATATATATATATATATATATATATATATATATATATATATATATATATATATACATATATATATATATATATATATATATATATATATATATATATATATATATATAGATAGATAGATAGATAGATATATATGTATGTATATATATATATATATATATATATATATATATATATATATATATATATATATATATATATATATATATATATGTATCATTTAAATTATATATATCCTTACAAAATTCTTACTTAATATAACTAAGACAACGCAATGACAATACAGGTAAAAATAACTATTGTACAAGTATGCATTGTGCATGGCTAAATTTCCAATAACTCAGAAGAGACTTCGATACTATGCTATAAGGATATTTAGGTGTATAAAATAGGCAGGCTGCTGTATTGTTGACTTTGCATATAGAATTGTATTGAGCAAGCACAGATATTCAGCTTGATTAAATTTCCGTCGTTCCTTAAAAAAAAAGAAAAAAAAACAAAAAAAAACAATGCTCTTTTGGCAGTAGTATGGCCTAATTTCTGCAAAATCAACTTTGGTGCTAGCTTTCCCTGGAAAACTTTGAGTGGGGTTTCAATGACCCCATTGTTTACCCGAATTTTGTATATATATATATATATATATATATATATATATATATATATATATATATATATATATATATATATATATATATATATATATATATGTATATATATATATATATATATATATATATATATATATATATATATATATATATATATATATGTGTGTGTGTGTGTGTGTGTGTGTGTGTGTGTGTGTGTGTGTGTGTGTGTGTGTGTGTGTGTGTGTGTGTGTGTGTGTATGTACATGCATACATCCACACACACACACACACACACATACACACACACACACACACACACATATATATATATATATATATATATATATATATATATATATATACATATATATATATATATATATATATATACATATATATATATATATATATATATATATATATATATATATATATATATATAAATGTGTGTGTGTGTGTGTGTGTGTAATTTAGATGAAGACTTATTATGACGCTACTTTTATTTAAAGGACCTTATGTCGGTAAAGAGACCCTTCAATGACGTGTTTCCTTGGCTTCTGTATAATTTTTAACGGTTGCAGTGATATATACACCTTTGAAAAAACAAAAATATTAAAAAGTATATATATATTTTTTTTATCTCGAATCCAATCCTTCTGTTCTGAATAAGCTCTTGACAACATTGGGGTGAGATTTAAAGAACTCATCAACAAATTCAGTCATTATAAATGCCGAACATATTACAAGCTGTCTGATTGGCATAGTTTATTATGAATTTTTGGGATCGGTAGACCCAAGGCATTGTAGTCGCCGTGGCTCAGTCGGTAGCGTCTCCGACTCTGAGGCGTCAGGTCGAGGGTTCGCGCCCCGTCACGGTCTGAGGTTAGCAAAGGCATGCACTCAGCGTAAGGATTACATCTGCCAAAACAAGTCCTTCGCAAGAAGGCAACCGTCCTAGCCCTTGGTTGATAAGGGAGTCCGTGACGTAAAACCGGAAAACCGGTAGACCCAAGGCATTACAAGAAAGAATAAAAAAAGTTAAGAAGAGTCAATATATATATACAAAGAAGTAGAAATTAAGTCATAAAATTTCTATCCTCTAAGTTCCAGTGTCAATATGTTTCCTGTAGGGGAAAACAGCGGTCTAGAATAATATTTTATTTTAAAATAATTACTTACATTAAAATTTAGAGCTTCTCCACGTCAAAAGTTATTATTCATATCCACTACAAGGAACTATATGATTAAAAAAAAAAAAAGATATTTGGCCCGATTTCTTAAACTGTAAACCTAGGATACTATATTGTTAGTTAGCTAGACACATACAAATGGATTTCATAAAAGCATCTGACGCGGTTCTATGTATGGCTAGGATCCCGTACGGGATCCTAGCCATACACAGAACCTCGTCAAATGCTTTTATGAAATCCATTTGTGTGTGTCTAGCTAACTAACAATATGGTATCCTACGTTTACACTGTTTAAGAAATCGGGCCTTTCTCTGTACAGCGTCTTTGTATATACTGCGTTCTAACAAACCTCCTTCCACTGCTAAACAGTAGTAAAGGGTGCACCAAAAGTCACATTTTTTCACCCTTATGGATGAGGAATTACCTAACTAAGGTCCTTCCTGACGATAATTATTCTTTAATACCAGTGAGACATAGAGAACTATATACCTCCAGTGAGGTGGTCCCTCACCCAGAAAGGTGGAAAAAAATGGATAACTTTGGCTTTAGGCCCATCATTGTAGTTGTTACAATTTTCTAGAAAAATGACGACATTCCCGAGTAACTCGGAGGTGCTGGGGTGGGCAATACAGCACTAGCGATGCAGACTTTTTTCAGACATCTGACGAATGTCATTATCTTGAAATTCACAGGTTCTGGACAGGTCTCAATGGCGCCAACGACTGATGCTCCAAGTGCAGGAGGAGATAAGAGCGCCACTTGCTCGGCAATGGCGCTCCTGTCGAGGGTCATATCTGGCGCCAACTGTCATAAGAGATATACTTATATTTTTTTAAGTCAGTCTCAAATAAGTAATTATAATATTTTTTCTTCATATAGTATTGGAGCTTTTTAATATATATATATATATATATATATATATATATATATATATATATATATATATATATATATATATATATATATATATATATATATATACACACATATATATATATATACACATATATATATATATATATATATATATATATATATATATATATATATATATATATATATATATATATATATATATATATATATATATATATATATATATATATATATATATATATATACACACATATATATATATATATATATATATATATATATATATATATATATATATATATATATATATATATATATATATATATATATTTTTTTTTTTTTTTTTTTTTTTTTTTTTTTAATAAAGTAGCTTAATATTATGAAGAGATCAATATATGCTACACTAAGCCCTTAAATTGTTACTCTGACAGCATTGTATCGTTATTCTGAAACGCATGAGCATCTCAGATAATATTAGAGAAACCCTCATGCTATGACTCAGAATAACGAAATTACTATTAACATTATGTTGCTTTATTCCAGTAATTTTTAAAAATAAATCCTTGATGTAATATGAATAGGCTTGTAAGCCTAATCTTACAAGAAGAGAGGGTGGGCAGACTGCAAATTCTTAGATTTCCACAAAACAGTGTGTGTGTGTGTGATTACCTAATTGTGATTACCTAATTGTGTTTACGGGAAAGAGCCCAAAGCTCGTATCTTCCCGTCTCCTGATCGGTTCCATTTTAGACTTAGTGATACTTATCATACCTGTCCTTAAAACTATGGATTGAGATAGCATTAACTACCTCCTCGCTTAGCCAATTCCAATTATCAACTACTCTTACACTGAAAAAGTATTTCCTTACATCCTGCAAAGAAGTTTTCTTACGAAGCTTCAAACTATGACCTCTAGTTCTAGAGCCAACCATATCAAAATATCGATCCCTATCCACTCTATCATAACCATGAAGGAATTTAAAGACTGTCACCATATCCCCCCTCACTCTTCTAGCTTTGAGTGATGGTAAGTCTAATTCCCTCAGCCTCTCATCATAACTGAGATTGCGTATTTCTGGCACCAGTTTCGTGGCATGTCTTTGAACTTTTTCAAGCTTAGCTATGTGTGTGTGTGTGTGTGTGTGTGTGTGTGTGTGTGTGTGTGTGTGTGTGTGTGTGTGTGTGTGTGTGTGTAAGAATACTCGATAACTGGAATTTGCTAAGTAAGCAAAAAATAAATGACAATTGCATTCATAGCTTTAAAAGTAAGTATGGTAATTATAGTGGGTAAAAATGGAAGCCGGTCAGAAGCACAATTAAGTAAATACTCACACACACACACACACACACACACACACACACACACACACACACACACAATGCGCAAACACAATATCAGTGGCACTAAGTATCATATTTAAGGAGTCACTGGAGTCGGGGGAGATTCCAAGATGCTGGAAACAAGCAAATGTGATACCTATCTTCAAAAAGGGAAGGAGGGATACGGCTCTGAACTATAGACCAGTTTCCTTGACCAGCATAGTTTGCAAACTTATGGAGAAACTACTAAGGAAACATATCTCTCTTCACTTGGAATCCTTCAACTTTTTGTCAGTGAGGCAACATGGCTTCAGAGAAGGAAGATCAACAGTAACAAACTTATTAGAATTTTATGATGAGGTAAGCCAAATCTTACAGGAAAGAGAGGGCTGGGCAGATTGCATATTCCTAGACTTCCAGAAAGCGTTTGACACTGTTCCACATGGGAGACTTATTAGGAAGCTGCAATCAATGGCTAGAATAGGTGGAAATGTTTTGGAATGGATAGAAACTTACTTAGAAGGAAGGGAACAGAGGGTTAGAGTAAGACACTCAGTGTCTGAATGGAGAAGAGTTAGTAGTGGAGTTCCACAGGGTTCAGTTTTAGGGCCACTTTTGTTCCTTGTATATGTAAATGACCTACCAGAGTCTGTAAATTCATTCATGAATATGTTTGCAGATGATGCAAAGATTGTGAAGAAAGTAAAAAACGAGAACAATGGTAGAGAACTTCAGGAGGATCTAAATAATCTGCATGAGTGGTCAGAAAAGTGGCTAATGAAATTCAATACCTCAAAATGTAAGGTAATGAGAATGGGTACAAGTGCAAGAAGGCCCAAGCTTGACTACTCTGAGGCTGGAGTACAACTTCAAGAGACAGAAAATGAGAGAGATCTAGGAGTAAACATACTGGCAGATTTGTCTCCAGAAATACATATAAATGGCGTAGTAAGGGCAGCATATACATTCTTATCAAATGTAAGGGTAGCCTTCAGGCACATGGACAAGGAAATGTTCAGAAATATTTATGCAACCTATGTGAGGCCAAAACTCGAATATGCAGCCCCCTTTTGGAATCCGCACTTGAAAAAGCACATAGCTAAGCTTGAAAATGTTCAAAGACATGCCACGAAACTGGTGCCAGAAATACGCAATCTCGGTTATGATGAGAGGCTGAGGGAATTAGACTTGCCATCACTCGAAGCTAGAAGAGTAAGGGGGGATATGGTGACAGTCTTTAAATTCCTTCATGGTTATGATAGAGTGGATAGGGATCGATATTTCGATATGGCTGGCTCTAGAACTAGAGGTCATAGTTTGAAGCTTCGTAAGAAAACTTCTTTGCAGGATGTAAGGAAATACTTTTTCAGTGTAAGAGTAGTTGATAATTGGAATTGGCTAAGCGAGGAGGTAGTTAATGCTATCTCAATCCATAGTTTTAAGGACAGGTATGATAAGTATCACTAAGTCTAAAAATGGAACCGATCAGGAGACGGGAAGATACGAGCTTTGGGCTCTTTCCCGTAAACACAATTAGGTAATCACAATTAGGTAATCACACACACACACACTTAGGTAAATATATACACAGTAGCGCTGGGAAGTAATTTGACGGAAAAGGTCCAGAAAAATATAATCATTAAAACAAAAATATTCAATTATATTTTACTGCTATCTTTATCTGTTGATGTATTATATATATATATATATATATATATATATATATATATATATATATATATATATATATATATATATATATATATATATATATATATATATATATATATATATATATATATATATATATATATATATATATAATATATATATATATATATATATATATATATATATATATATATATATATATATATATATATATATATATATATATACATATATATATATATATATATATATATATATATATATATATATATATATATATATATATATATATATATATATATATATATATATATATATATATATAATCAAATAAGCACATTTTTAGACCTTCTGTGGTGTAGTAGAGCCTTGGCACTAATTCTGTATCCTAGGTTCAAGTTCCTGTCGGGCTATATATGATATATATATATATATATATATATATATATATATATATATATATATATATATATACATATATATTTATATGGATTTCTTCAAAGCTATGTCAGCTCCTTATCAAATGCTTATTATAAAAATTTCCGCTTTTATTTTATGCTTTTCTTAGTGTGCACATGGTATATACTTGAAATTGTCATTTCAGTGCTTTGTTATTCATTGTCTTTTTCCGTCCTTTAAGTAGAAGCACTAGCCTTAGGATCTCTTCAACTATTATAAAACTAAGACCACTTTTTACATGTTTTTTTCTCAAACTGTGATGGAATAGACAATAAATATATAAATAAATAAATAAATATTATTAATTAATCAATTAATTAATTAGTAAATAAATAAAGCTTAATAACCATACTAACCATTCCAGTGGCATTGAGGACACACTGTCTAATGGCTGCATCGGCAACAGTGTTGGAGGTCAGTTCATCACCAATTCCAGGAGAATTTCCAGATACCATAGATTGACCTGGAAAACACTTGTTTATATATATATATATATATATATATATATATATATATATATATATATATATATATATATATATATATATATAATATATATATATATATATATATATATATATATATATATATATATATATATATATATATACATTCAATCAAAGTATACATTAAAAGAAATCTCTTATCATTCTGATCAACCTCAAGCTTGAATATCACTGTAAAATATATTCTTAAGGGTTCCTTACTTCCCCCCCCCCCAAAAAAAAAACAAGACCAAGCTCACACTTGCACAGAATAATAGTATCAATAAAACAGTAAGAGAAGAAACTAAATAAATATGAAAAATACAGTACCGAGGCTGGTGAAAAACTTGGATTTAAGAGGTGCACCAGTCTTGGTGGCACAAGCTGTTATGGAAGAGGCCGTTCCCATCAGAGGTGCCAGGAGGCTGTCAAGGGGGGAACAGATCAACGTTTTCTGAATACAGTCCGCCAGGGTAACGGTTTTGCCACAAACAGCAGCTGTATATAATAAAAAGAAAATATAAACAGCTTAAATATTGTATTACAAACAATTATTCTGAGAGAATGTGTTATAGATGAAATAACATTGCCACATATTACATGGCTATTCATGTGAGCTAATAAACACAAAAATATTGCCAACAAAACGTTTTCTGATTCAATTTGTCATATAGAGTAAACACTGGAATAATGATTTGAACATATATTCTAAGACATTAACCAAAGAAACTAAAATGTATTCAAATTAATTATGTCCTATGCACACCTATAGGTGATGTAATACACACGCATTTCTAAAAATAGAAAATGTAAGAAGATTATGAAATATCTTACTAAACACGTATTCTACGACAATTTTCTTCATAAAGAATAAACACTGCAACACTGTAGTAAACAAGTATTCCATTACAAATATAAAAGAAAATAAGAGACAAAATATTTTGAAATTTTTTCTGAAGTGATATAGCCGTATTGACAGGTTTGTTTCAGGATATGCATATAAATGACAAAGTAAAGGCTGCATATGTTTTTCTTTTTTTTTGCTTTGTTTTGTTTTTAAGCAAAAGTGTGGGCGGCCTTCAGACATATGGACATGGAAGTGTCTAGAATTATCTAATATAGCTTCTGTAAGGCCAAAGCTTGAATATTGCAGCACCCTTTTGGAATTTGCACTTGAAAAAAAAAATATGTATATGACTAAAAGGGAGAAAGTTTAAAGACATGCTATGGAAATTGTGACCGAGATCTGAAAATCTCATTTATGAGGAGATGCTGAGGAAATTAGACTTACCATCACCTCATGGTTTTGAGAGAGTGAATAGGAAGCGATGATTTGATATGGGTGGCTCTAGAACTAGAAGACATAGTTTGAGGTTTCGAACAAAAAAAGTCTTTGTAGGATGTAAAGAAGTACTTTTTTTTGTGTAAGAATAAATAATGAATGGAATTTGCTAAGCAGGGAAGTAGGTAATGCAAAATTCATTAATAATTTTAAGGAAAACTAATATTTGAACATGAAGATGGAACTGACCAGGACACGGGGAGCTACAAGCATGGGGCTCTTTTCCGTAAGCACACACACTCTCACACACATAAACACACACACAGTCTTTAAATTCCTTCATGGTTATGATAGAGTGGATAGGGATCGATATTTTGATATGGCTGGCTCTAGAACTAGAGGTCATAGTTTGAAGCTTCGTAAGAAAACTTCATTGCAGGATGTAAGGAAATACTTTTTCAGTGTAAGAGTAGTTGATAATTGGAATTGGCTAAGCGAGGAGGTAGTTAATGCTATCTCAATCCATAGTTTTAAGGACAGGTATGATAAGTATGACTAAGTATAAAATGGAACCGATGAGGAGACGGGAAGATACGAGCTTTGGGCTCTTTCCCGTAAACACAATTAGGTAATCACAATTAGGTAATCACACATGATAAATATCACTAAGTACAAAATGGAACCGATTAGGAGACGGGAAGATACGAGGTTTGGGCTCTTTTCCGTAAACACAATTAGGTAATCACAATTAGGTAATGCCAGAAATACGCAATCTCAGTTATGATGAGAGGCTGAGGGAATTAGACTTACCATCACTCGAAGCTAGAAGAGTGAGGGGGGATATGGTGACAGTCTTTAAATTCCTTCATGGTTATGATAGAGTGGATAGGGATGGATATTATGATATGGCTGGCTCTAGAACTAGAGGTCATAGTTTGAAGCTTCGTAAGAAAACTTCTTTGCAGGATGTAAGGAAATACTTTTTCAGTGTAAGAGTAGTTGATAATTGGAATTGGCTAAGCGAGGAGGTAGTTAATGCTATCTCAATCCATAGTTTTAAGGACAGGTATGATAAGTATGACTAAGTATAAAATGGAACCGATGAGGAGACGGGAAGATACGAGATTTGGGCTCTTTCCCGTAAACACAATTAGGTAATCACAATTAGGTAATCACACATGATAAATATCACTAAGTACAAAATGGAACCGATTAGGAGACGGGAAGATACGAGTTTTGGGCTCTTTTCCGTAAACACAATTAGGTAATCACAATTAGGTAATGCCAGAAATACGCAATCTCAGTTATGATGAGAGGCTGAGGGAATTAGACTTACCATCACTCGAAGCTAGAAGAGTGAGGGGGGATATGGTGACAGTCTTTAAATTCCTTCATGGTTATGATAGAGTGGATAGGGATGGATATTTTGATATGGCTGGCTCTAGAACTAGAGGTCATAGTTTGAAGCTTCGTAAGAAAATTTCTTTGCAGGATGTAAGGAAATACTTTTTCAGTGTAAGAGTAGTTGATAATTGGAATTGGCTAAGCGAGGAGGTAGTTAATGCTATCTCAATCCATAGTTTTAAGGACAGGTATGATAAGTATGACTAAGTATAAAATGGAACCGATGAGGAGACGGGAAGATACGAGCTTTGGGCTCTTTCCCGTAAGCACAATTAGGTAATCACAATTAGGTAATGCCAGAAATACGCAATCTCAGTTATGATGAGAGGCTGAGGGAATTAGACTTACCATCACTCGAAGCTAGAAGAGTGAGGGGGGATATGGTGACAGTCTTTAAATTCCTTCATGGTTATGATAGAGTGGATAGGGATGGATATTTTGATATGGCTGGCTCTAGAACTAGAGGTCATAGTTTGAAGCTTCGTAAGAAAACTTCTTTGCAGGATGTAAGGAAATACTTTTTCAGTGTAAGAGTAGTTGATAATTGGAATTGGCTAAGCGAGGAGGTAGTTAATGCTATCTCAATCCATAGTTTTAAGGACAGGTATGATAAGTATGACTAAGTATAAAATGGAACCGATGAGGAGACGGGAAGATACGAGCTTTGGGCTCTTTCCCGTAAACACAATTAGGTAATCACAATTAGGTAATCACACATGATAAATATCACTATGTACAAAATGGAACCGATTAGGAGACGGGAAGATACGAGTTTTGGGCTCTTTTCCGTAAACACAATTAGGCAATCACAATTAGGTAATGCCAGAAATACGCAATCTCAGTTATGATGAGAGGCTGAGGGAATTAGACTTACCATCACTCGAAGCTAGAAGAGTGAGGGGGGATATGGTGACAGTCTTTAAATTCCTTCATGGTTATGATAGAGTGGATAGGGATGGATATTTTGATATGGCTGGCTCTAGAACTAGAGGTCATAGTTTGAAGCTTCGTAAGAAAACTTCTTTGCAGGATGTAAGGAAATACTTTTTCAGTGTAAGAGTAGTTGATAATTGGAATTGGCTAAGCGAGGAGGTAGTTAATGCTATCTCAATCCATAGTTTTAAGGACAGGTATGATAAGTATGACTAAGTATAAAATGGAACCGATGAGGAGACGGGAAGATACGAGCTTTGGGCTCTTTCCCGTAAACACAATTAGGTAATCACAATTAGGTAATCACACATGATAAATATCACTAAGTACAAAATGGAACCGATTAGGAGACGGGAAGATACGAGGTTTGGGCTCTTTTCCGTAAACACAATTAGGTAATCACAATTAGGTAATGCCAGAAATACGCAATCTCAGTTATGATGAGAGGCTGAGGGAATTAGACTTACCATCACTCGAAGCTAGAAGAGTGAGGGGGGATATGGTGACAGTCTTTAAATTCCTTCATGGTTATGATAGAGTGGATAGGGATGGATATTATGATATGGCTGGCTCTAGAACTAGAGGTCATAGTTTGAAGCTTCGTAAGAAAACTTCTTTGCAGGATGTAAGGAAATACTTTTTCAGTGTAAGAGTAGTTGATAATTGGAAAATTGGCTAAGCGAGGAGGTAGTTAATGCTATCTCAATCCATAGTTTTAAGGACAGGTATGATAAGTATGACTAAGTATAAAATGGAACCGATGAGGAGACGGGAAGATACGAGATTTGGGCTCTTTCCCGTAAACACAATTAGGTAATCACAATTAGGTAATCACACATGATAAATATCACTAAGTACAAAATGGAACCGATTAGGAGACGGGAAGATACGAGTTTTGGGCTCTTTTCCGTAAACACAATTAGGTAATCACAATTAGGTAATGCCAGAAATACGCAATCTCAGTTATGATGAGAGGCTGAGGGAATTAGACTTACCATCACTCGAAGCTAGAAGAGTGAGGGGGGATATGGTGACAGTCTTTAAATTCCTTCATGGTTATGATAGAGTGGATAGGGATGGATATTTTGATATGGCTGGCTCTAGAACTAGAGGTCATAGTTTGAAGCTTCGTAAGAAAATTTCTTTGCAGGATGTAAGGAAATACTTTTTCAGTGTAAGAGTAGTTGATAATTGGAATTGGCTAAGCGAGGAGGTAGTTAATGCTATCTCAATCCATAGTTTTAAGGACAGGTATGATAAGTATGACTAAGTATAAAATGGAACCGATGAGGAGACGGGAAGATACGAGCTTTGGGCTCTTTCCCGTAAACACAATTAGGTAATCACAATTAGGTAATGCCAGAAATACGCAATCTCAGTTATGATGAGAGGCTGAGGGAATTAGACTTACCATCACTCGAAGCTAGAAGAGTGAGGGGGGATATGGTGACAGTCTTTAAATTCCTTCATGGTTATGATAGAGTGGATAGGGATGGATATTTTGATATGGCTGGCTCTAGAACTAGAGGTCATAGTTTGAAGCTTTGTAAGAAAACTTCTTTGCAGGATGTAAGGAAATACTTTTTCAGTGTAAGAGTAGTTGATAATTGGAATTGGCTAAGCGAGGAGGTAGTTAATGCTATCTCAATCCATAGTTTTAAGGACAGGTATGATAAGTATGACTAAGTATAAAATGGAACCGATGAGGAGACGGGAAGATACGAGATTTGGGCTCTTTCCCGTAAACACAATTAGGTAATCACAATTAGGTAATCACACATGCTAAATATCACTAAGTACAAAATGGAACCGATTAGGAGACGGGAAGATACGAGTTTTGGGCTCTTTTCCGTAAACACAATTAGGTAATCACAATTAGGTAATGCCAGAAATACGCAATCTCAGTTATGATGAGAGGCTGAGGGAATTAGACTTACCATCACTCGAAGCTAGAAGAGTGAGGGGGGATATGGTGACAGTCTTTAAATTCCTTCATGGTTATGATAGAGTGGATAGGGATGGATATTTTGATATGGCTGGCTCTAGAACTAGAGGTCATAGTTTGAAGCTTCGTAAGAAAATTTCTTTGCAGGATGTAAGGAAATACTTTTTCAGTGTAAGAGTAGTTGATAATTGGAATTGGCTAAGCGAGGAGGTAGTTAATGCTATCTCAATCCATAGTTTTAAGGACAGGTATGATAAGTATGACTAAGTATAAAATGGAACCGATGAGGAGACGGGAAGATACGAGCTTTGGGCTCTTTCCCGTAAACACAATTAGGTAATCACAATTAGGTAATGCCAGAAATACGCAATCTCAGTTATGATGAGAGGCTGAGGGAATTAGACTTACCATCACTCGAAGCTAGAAGAGTGAGGGGGGATATGGTGACAGTCTTTAAATTCCTTCATGGTTATGATAGAGTGGATAGGGATGGATATTTTGATATGGCTGGCTCTAGAACTAGAGGTCATAGTTTGAAGCTTCGTAAGAAAACTTCTTTGCAGGATGTAAGGAAATACTTTTTCAGTGTAAGAGTAGTTGATAATTGGAATTGGCTAAGCGAGGAGGTAGTTAATGCTATCTCAATCCATAGTTTTAAGGACAGGTATGATAAGTATGACTAAGTATAAAATGGAACCGATGAGGAGACGGGAAGATACGAGCTTTGGGCTCTTTCCCGTAAACACAATTAGGTAATCACAATTAGGTAATCACACATGATAAATATCACTATGTACAAAATGGAACCGATTAGGAGACGGGAAGATACGAGTTTTGGGCTCTTTTCCGTAAACACAATTAGGTAATCACAATTAGGTAATGCCAGAAATACGCAATCTCAGTTATGATGAGAGGCTGAGGGAATTAGACTTACCATCACTCGAAGCTAGAAGAGTGAGGGGGGATATGGTGACAGTCTTTAAATTCCTTCATGGTTATGATAGAGTGGATAGGGATGGATATTTTGATATGGCTGGCTCTAGAACTAGAGGTCATAGTTTGAAGCTTCGTAAGAAAACTTCTTTGCAGGATGTAAGGAAATACTTTTTCAGTGTAAGAGTAGTTGATAATTGGAATTGGCTAAGCGAGGAGGTAGTTAATGCTATCTCAATCCATAGTTTTAAGGACAGGTATGATAAGTATGACTAAGTATAAAATGGAACCGATGAGGAGACGGGAAGATACGAGCTTTGGGCTCTTTCCCGTAAACACAATTAGGTAATCACAATTAGGTAATCACACATGATAAATATCACTATGTACAAAATGGAACCGATTAGGAGACGGGAAGATACGAGTTTTGGGCTCTTTTCCGTAAACACAATTAGGTAATCACAATTAGGTAATGCCAGAAATACGCAATCTCAGTTATGATGAGAGGCTGAGGGAATTAGACTTACCATCACTCGAAGCTAGAAGAGTGAGGGGGGATATGGTGACAGTCTTTAAATTCCTTCATGGTTATGATAGAGTGGATAGGGATGGATATTTTGATATGGCTGGCTCTAGAACTAGAGGTCATAGTTTGAAGCTTCGTAAGAAAACTTCTTTGCAGGATGTAAGGAAATACTTTTTCAGTGTAAGAGTAGTTGATAATTGGAATTGGCTAAGCGAGGAGGTAGTTAATGCTATCTCAATCCATAGTTTTAAGGACAGGTATGATAAGTATGACTAAGTATAAAATGGAACCGATGAGGAGACGGGAAGATACGAGCTTTGGGCTCTTTCCCGTAAACACAATTAGGTAAGCACAATTAGGTAATGCCAGAAATACGCAATCTCAGTTATGATGAGAGGCTGAGGGAGTTAGACTTACCATCACTCGAAGCTAGAAGAGTGAGGGGGGATATGGTGACAGTCTTTAAATTCCTTCATGGTTATGATAGAGTGGATAGGGATGGATATTTTGATATGGCTGGCTCTAGAACTAGAGGTCATAGTTTGAAGCTTCGTAAGAAAACTTCTTTGCAGGATGTAAGGAAATACTTTTTCAGTGTAAGAGTAGTTGATAATTGGAATTGGCTAAGCGAGGAGGTAGTTAATGCTATCTCAATCCATAGTTTTAAGGACAGGTATGATAAGTATGACTAAGTATAAAATGGAACCGATGAGGAGACGGGAAGATACGAGCTTTGGGCTCTTTCCCGTAAACACAATTAGGTAATCACAATTAGGTAATCACACATGATAAATATCACTAAGTACAAAATGGAACCGATTAGGAGACGGGAAGATACGAGTTTTGGGCTCTTTTCCGTAAACACAATTAGGTAATCACAATTAGGTAATGCCAGAAATACGCAATCTCAGTTATGATGAGAGGCTGAGGGAATTAGACTTACCATCACTCGAAGCTAGAAGAGTGAGGGGGGATATGGTGACAGTCTTTAAATTCCTTCATGGTTATGATAGAGTGGATAGGGATGGATATTTTGATATGGCTGGCTCTAGAACTAGAGGTTATAGTTTGAAGCTTCGTAAGAAAACTTCTTTGCAGGATGTAAGGAAATACTTTTTCAGTGTAAGAGTAGTTGATAATTGGAATTGGCTAAGCGAGGAGGTAGTTAATGCTATCTCAATCCATAGTTTTAAGGACAGGTATGATAAATATCACTAAGTACAAAATGGAACCGATGAGGAGACGGGAAGATACGAGCTTTGGGCTCTTTCCCGTAAACACAATTAGGTAATCACAATTAGGTAATGCCAGAAATACGCAATCTCAGTTATGATGAGAGGCTGAGGGAATTAGCCTTACCATCACTCGAAGCTAGAAGAGTGAGGGGGGATATGGTGACAGTCTTTAAATTCCTTCATGGTTATGATAGAGTGGATAGGGATGGATATTTTGATATGGCTGGCTCTAGAACTAGAGGTCATAGTTTGAAGCTTCGTAAGAAAACTTCTTTGCAGGATGTAAGGAAATACTTTTTCAGTGTAAGAGTAGTTGATAATTGGAATTGGCTAAGCGAGGAGGTAGTTAATGCTATCTCAATCCATAGTTTTAAGGACAGGTATGATAAGTATGACTAAGTATAAAATGGAACCGATGAGGAGACGGGAAGATACGAGCTTTGGGCTCTTTCCCGTAAACACAATTAGGTAATCACAATTAGGTAATCACACATGATAAATATCACTAAGTACAAAATGGAACCGATTAGGAGACGGGAAGATACGAGTTTTGGGCTCTTTTCCGTAAACACAATTAGGTAATCACAATTAGGTAATGCCAGAAATACGCAATCTCAGTTATGATGAGAGGCTGAGGGAATTAGACTTACCATCACTCGAAGCTAGAAGAGTGAGGGGGGATATGGTGACAGTCTTTAAATTCCTTCATGGTTATGATAGAGTGGATAGGGATGGATATTTTGATATGGCTGGCTCTAGAACTAGAGGTCATAGTTTGAAGCTTCGTAAGAAAACTTCTTTGCAGGATGTAAGGAAATACTTTTTCAGTGTAAGAGTAGTTGATAATTGGAATTGGCTAAGCGAGGAGGTAGTTAATGCTATCTCAATCCATAGTTTTAAGGACAGGTATGATAAATATCACTAAGTACAAAATGGAACCGATGAGGAGACGGGAAGATACGAGCTTTGGGCTCTTTCCCGTAAACACAATTAGGTAAGCACAATTAGGTAATGCCAGAAATACGCAATCTCAGTTATGATGAGAGGCTGAGGGAATTAGACTTACCATCACTCGAAGCTAGAAGAGTGAGGGGGGATATGGTGACAGTCTTTAAATTCCTTCATGGTTATGATAGAGTGGATAGGGATGGATATTTTGATATGGCTGGCTCTAGAACTAGAGGTCATAGTTTGAAGCTTCGTAAGAAAACTTCTTTGCAGGATGTAAGGAAATACTTTTTCAGTGTAAGAGTAGTTGATAATTGGAATTGGCTAAGCGAGGAGGTAGTTAATGCTATCTCAATCCATAGTTTTAAGGACAGGTATGATAAGTATGACTAAGTATAAAATGGAACCGATGAGGAGACGGGAAGATACGAGCTTTGGGCTCTTTCCCGTAAACACAATTAGGTAATCACAATTAGGTAATCACACATGATAAATATCACTAAGTACAAAATGGAACCGATTAGGAGACGGGAAGATACGAGTTTTGGGCTCTTTTCCGTAAACACAATTAGGTAATCACAATTAGGTAATGCCAGAAATACGCAATCTCAGTTATGATGAGAGGCTGAGGGAATTAGACTTACCATCACTCGAAGCTAGAAGAGTGAGGGGGGATATGGTGACAGTCTTTAAATTCCTTCATGGTTATGATAGAGTGGATAGGGATGGATATTTTGATATGGCTGGCTCTAGAACTAGAGGTCATAGTTTGAAGCTTCGTAAGAAAACTTCTTTGCAGGATGTAAGGAAATAATTTTTCAGTGTAAGAGTAGTTGATAATTGGAATTGGCTAAGCGAGGAGGTAGTTAATGCTATCTCAATCCATAGTTTTAAGGACAGGTATGATAAATATCACTAAGTACAAAATGGAACCGATGAGGAGACGGGAAGATACGAGCTTTGGGCTCTTTCCCGTAAGCACAATTAGGTAAGCACAATTAGGTAATGCCAGAAATACGCAATCTCAGTTATGATGAGAGGCTGAGGGAATTAGACTTACCATCACTCGAAGCTAGAAGAGTGAGGGGGGATATGGTGACAGTCTTTAAATTCCTTCATGGTTATGATAGAGTGGATAGGGATGGATATTTTGATATGGCTGGCTCTAGAACTAGAGGTCATAGTTTGAAGCTTCGTAAGAAAACTTCTTTGCAGGATGTAAGGAAATACTTTTTCAGTGTAAGAGTAATTGATAATTGGAATTGGCTAAGCGAGGAGGTAGTTAATGCTATCTCAATCCATAGTTTTAAGGACAGGTATGATAAGTATGACTAAGTATAAAATGGAACCGATGAGGAGACGGGAAGATACGAGCTTTGGGCTCTTTCCCGTAAACACAATTAGGTAATCACAATTAGGTAATCACACATGATAAATATCACTAAG
>JAXCGZ010018978.1:47500-60000 GCA_037179515.1 Halocaridina rubra | reverse complement strand
AGAGAGAGAGAGAGAGAGAGAGAGAGAGAGAGAGAGAGAGAGAGAGAGAGAGAGAGAGAGAGAGAGAGAGAGAGATTGCCATAGCCATGTACAAGTAAAGGTTAAGGTGACTTAAAAATTATATATATATATATATATATATATATATATATATATATATATATATATATATATATAAATATATATATATATATATATATATATATATATATATATATATATATATATATATATATATATATATATATATATATATATATACATATATATATATATATATATATATATATATATATATATATATATATATATATATATATATATATATATATATATATATATATATATATATATATATATATATATATATATATATATATATATATATATATATATATATATATATATATATATATATATATATATATATATATATATATGTGTGTGTGTGTGCGTGTGTGTGTGATTACCTAATTGTGATTACCTAATTGTGTTTACGGGAAAGAGCCCAAAGCTCGTATCTTCCCGTCTCCTGATCGGTTCCATTTTTAGACTTAGTGATACTTATCATACCTGTCCTTAAAACTATGGATTGAGGTAGCATTAACTACCTCCTCGCTTAGCGAATTCCAATTATCAACTACTCTTACACTGAAAAAGTATTTCCTTACATCCTGCAAACAAGTTTTCTTCCGAAGCTTCAAACTATGACCTCTAGTTCTAGAGCCAGCCATATCGAAATATCGATCCCTATCCACTCTATCATAACCATGAAGGAATTTAAAGACTGTCACCATATCCCCCCTTACTCTTCTAGCTTCGAGTGATGGCAAGTCTAATTCCCTCAGCCTCTCATCATAACCGAGATTGCGTATTTCTGGCACCAGTTTCGTGGCATGTCTTTGAACTTTTTCAAGCTTAGCTATGTGCTTTTTCAAGTGCGGATTCCAAAAGGGGGCTGCATATTCGAGTTTTGGCCTCACATAGGTTACATAAATATTTCTGAACATTTCCTTGTCCATGTGCCTGAAGGCTACCCTTACATTTGATAAGAATGCATATGCTGCCCTTACTACGCCATTTATATGTATTTCTGGAGACAAATCTGCCAATATGTTTACTCCTAGATCTCTCTCATTTTCTGTCTCCTGAAGTTGTACTCCAGCCACCGAGTAGTCAAGCTTGGGCCTTCTTGCACTTGTACCCATTCTCATTACCTTACATTTTGAGGTATTGAATTTCATTAGCCACTTTTCTGACCACTCATGCAGATTATTTAGATCCTCCTGAAGTTCTCTACCATTGTTCTCGTTTTTTACTTTCTTCACAATCTTTGCATCATCTGCAAACATATTCATGAATGAATTTACAGACTCTGGTAGGTCATTTACATATACAAGGAACAAAAGTGGCCCTAAAACTGAACCCTGTGGAACTCCACTACTAACTCTTCTCCATTCAGACACTGAGTGTCTTACTCTAACCCTCTGTTCCCTTCCTTCTAAGTAAGTTTTTATCCATTCCAAGACATTTCCACCTATTCTAGCCATTGATTGCAGCTTCCTAATAAGTCTCCCATGTGGAACAGTGTCAAACGCTTTCTGGAAGTCTAGGAATATGCAATCTGCCCAGCCCTCTCTTTCCTGTAAGATTTGGCTTACCTCATCATAAAATTCTAATAAGTTTGTTACTGTTGATCTTCCTTCTCTGAAGCCATGTTGCCTCACTGGCAAAAAGTTGAAGGATTCCAAGTGAAGAGAGATATGTTTCCTTAGTAGTTTCTCCATAAGTTTGCAAACTATGCTGGTCAAGGAAACTGGTCTATAGTTCAGAGCCGTATCCCTCCTTCCCTTTTTGAAGATAGGTATCACATTTGCTTGTTTCCAGCATCTTGGAATCTCCCCCGACTCCAATGACTCCTTAAATATGATACTTAGTGCCACTGATATTGTGTTTGCGCATTTTTTAAGCACATGAGGGGATATGTCATCAGGACCTGTAGCTTTATGAACATCTAAATCCATCAGCGCTTTGCATACCTCTGTGGCTGTAAGGTTGATGTTCTCTAATACCGGCCCTTGAGCTTCTATCACTGCAATCTGAGGGGGTGGGGTATTTTCTACTGTAAATACTGACTGAAACTCCTTGTTCAATTCTTTGCAGATCTCTTCGTCCGTCTCAGTGATGCTTCCATCCGCTCTCTTTAGCCTTAAAACCTGTTCTTTTACCTTCAGTTTTCCTCTGATAAAGCTGTGGAAAAGCTTGGGATTTTCTTTAGCCTTCCTGGTGATGTCCCTCTCATAATCTTTCTCTGCCTCTCTCCTTTTACTTAGGTAGTCGTTTCTTGCTCTTTTGTAGGTTTGCCAGGCATTTATGTTTTTTCTCCTCCTATACCTTTTCCAGCATTTGTCTCTCCACTCCTTAGCTCTTTTACACCCATTATCGAACCATTTCTCTCTGGCATGAATTACACCTACTTTGGTGACAGGTATGCAGCAATCTACTATCTTCCCATATTTCTCACAAAAGATGTCATACATTTCTTGTACAGATTTGTTGTAAAATAAGGTTCTCCAGTCAATAACTGCAAAAAGCTCATTCATTTTGATGTAATCTCCTTTCTGATAGTTCCTCCTCATGTCCTCAGTGCCTCTACTCTCAGGAAGAATGTCTTCAATGATATACTCCATCAACAACACACAGTGGTCACTCTTTCCAATTGGTGGTTCATACTCAATATTTTCAATATCCAACACATTATCTGTGAACACCAGATCAAGTAGTGATGGCTCATCCCCACCCCTGGCTCTTGTTGGTTCCATTACATGTTGGTGTAGGAAATTCCCTTGTACGCAATCTAGGAATCTTGCCCCAAAGGAGTCCTCGCCACTGTGTGGGTCAAGATTTATCCAATCTATCTCTTTATGATTAAAGTCTCCCATAATCAAAATCCTACATTTTTTCTCCCGCGCCATGTTAACAACTGAGTTTATGACTTCAATCGTACCTATATGACTTTCCTCATAAATTTCAAGCCTATTTTGGTTCCTTGGTGGGTTGTATACAACAGTTATTATAATGCTCTCTGACCCAGTATTTATGCGAGCAACAAGAAATTCCCTGAACTCACTTTCTATAGCCAAGTTTATCTCTTCAACTTGAATCCTCTCACTTATGAGCAGTGCTATCCCTCCACCAGTCCTCTCAGATCTTTCGACCCTTAGTATTCTGAAGCCCTTAGGAAAAACTGTGACACTGTTTATGTCCTCACTCAACTTAGTCTCTGTAATTGCTACTATATCTGCCTTACTGTTGTGAATCCTATCTTTTAATTCTACTGCCTTACCAGCTAATCCATCAGCATTTGTGTATAACAATCTTAATGAGGCCCCATCCCCTGATCTTCTGTCATTATCTTCTTTATCTCCCCTTTGTCTGGAAGTATTCCGTAACGAAAATTTTTCTTCTCTTCTTCATTTCTTTCATCATTTAACCTTCTTGCCTCTTGCAACAAGTTTTTGATCTTTCCCATCTCTTCCTGTGTTCTGTATCGTCTAATGAACACTTCTTTGCATTCTTGAAGGTCTTTTAGACTTTTTTTTCTCAACAATATTTCCCTACATGTCTCCCCTCTCTCAAAGGTTACTTTTGTTGTGTGTGTGTGTGTGTGTGTGTGTGTGTGTGTGTGTGTGTGTGTGTGTGTGTGTGTGTGTGTGTGTGTGTGTGTGTGTGTGTGTGTGTGTGTGTGTGTAAAGGGTTTCCATAATACTAGACGATAATTATTTTCTGTTTCTTAAATGAAGGAAAATTATTGGAAAACAGCTTGGGGATCCTGGTGGAAATAGACAGGAATATCATATAGAGATGTAATATGATGAATTCATAACCAAATTTAGATACATTTTTTTTTTTACTATTTTAGGTGAAATTTAAACTGCAATATTCAGTTGCTGAAAAGCATGATTAAAAATTGTATAACAATAGAAACAACTGGAAAAAACATTCTACTAGGAAAGGTAATGATTTGAATAAAATTTTATTTTCTATCAGTTACCGCGGTAGCGTAGCGGTCAGAGTGCTGACTCTTGACTTGTCAAACCCGTGTTTGATTTAACCACGAAGCGTTTGGAAAGGGGTTCGCCCTTCATTCCCAAGCTCCAACCTGTCTGTGTCCTCCTCCTTTCGAATAGGGATTAACAGTGAATCATAAAACTAAAAACACGGATTATTTGCTAGCAGTAAAGAGCAAGCCCTTTGCGATCAAGCAAAAGTTTGATTTCAAGCTTATGATTAAAAAGAAAAAAAAGGACTAAAATACCTAAGCATTGCCAATGTGAAATACAAGCTTTCTAAGCGTTGACTGTAGCTCCAACAACTCAGGGTTATCTTATTAAGTCTTGTAAGAAACTCTCGCTATGACCCTTAAGGGAAATTAAATTTAATCTTAAGATACCCTTGGCTAGTACAGTGGTAACGCGCTGGCTTCGCATTCACGAGGTCGAAAGATCGGTCCCCGTCCAAGACCGAGAGTTTAAGCTGTTTACTGGCAGGAACTGCTGTGGGTGGGCATCACAGTGGGGGTTGGGGCTTGTCCTGGCTGACGAATACCCATTGTAAAATGGAAATAAAGTTTTTGTTTGTTTGTTGTTGCTCTCTCTCTATTTACGTTATAGATACAGATAAACTAAACTAACACCCTCTTGAAAGACAACTGTATACAGACTTCCTTGTGTATATCTTTGTTTTGACTTGTTATCAAATAAATGAGAGAATAATAATAATAATAATAATAATAATAATAATAATAATAATAATAGCAATAATAATAATAATAATAATAACAATAATAATAATAATAATAATAATAATAATAATAATAATAATAATAATAATAATAATAATAATAATAATAATAATAATAATAACAATAATAATAATAATAATAATAATAATAATAATAATAATAATAATAATTATAATAATAATAATAATAATAATAATAACAATAATAATAATAATAATAATAATAATAATACTAATAATAATAATAATATTAATAAAAATAATAATATTAATAATATTGATAATAATAATAATGACAATAATTATAATAAATCCTTTATTCTAAAAAGTTGACAGTGGGTATTACAATAAATAAAAAACAGAATAGACATCATATGTTATTTTAACAGTATGAGAGTTGAATGCAAATAATATGTAAGATAAATGGATTCGGTTTTACGTCACGAACTCCCTTTTCTGCTAAGGGCTAGGACGGTTGCCTTCTTACGAAGGACTTGTTTTGGCAGATGTAATCGTTACCCTGAGTGTATGCCCTTACTAACCTCAGTCCGTGACGAGGCACGAACCCTCGACCTGCCGCCTCAGAGTCGCAGACGCTACCATTTTGCCACGGAGACTAATAATATGTAAGATAAATACTAATCTTAAAATGTCTATTTTTTTTTTATTGCTAATGCTGTTCCAGTTTCATTTATGTCCTCTGGCAGTTTGATCCAAACTGACAGACTGGGTTCTGTTTGCTGTTTTTGATCTTGTTCCTGAAACTACGAGTTATTGTGTTTGCCGATTGTTTCTTTCTATAGAAGTACCAGCTGTATTAATATGCATAACCCATCCTACTATAATTAATTTTCATTAACTTGTACATTACCATTACCTCGTCGTGTCTAAGCTGGTCTTCTAGCTTAAGTCAATCAATTCCCTAATGAATGGTGTCACCAGCTCAGACTTATTATTATAACCAACTACGATTTTAACAGCAAATGTTGAGTGTGTTTGTTGGTTCTTGCTCAACAGAATTTTATTTCTGCCGCTCCACATGGCAGAACAACAGGATACGTAGCTATGACGTAGAGCTTCCGCTATTATTTTCGTGCTGTTGGTATTAAAGAAATCCTTACTTCGATTCAAGAAGACGAGTATTCCGATTGCTTTATTACTTACATTTTATTATTTGAATTTCAAATAATCCATGACTGTCAAAAAATAATATCGAAATTCTGACAGAAGAATTTCTCTAATCAAGAGAAGGTCGTACTTTAATTGTTAGGTCGATGGGTATGGCATTAAAATAGGTACTTGATCCAATAAATATGAAGTGAATTTTCCTTGAATATACTCTTAATTGATTTCTTGTAAAGTAGTGCATTCATCTTTTAACTGTGAATTTAATTTGATAAGATTAAAAGATCAAAAATTTCAATATTTTTGTAGAGAAGAAATTGGGCTTCATCTGCTCTCTCTCTCTCTCTCTCTCTCTCTCTCTCTCTCTCTCTCTCTCTCTCTCTCTCTCTCTCTCTCTCTCTCTCTCTCTCTCTCTCTCTCTCTCTCTCTCTCTCTCTCTCTCTCTCTCTCTCTCTCTCTAAGCCTATTCGTCAATTGTAGTCGGCTACAATTAATGGAAAGGTCAGCCTCGTGTTATGCACTATCTAGATGAAGTCTAAAAATGTCAAATGATTTCAGTGCCTAACTTGTCAAAACACCTGTAATGGATGGTATTGAACTATTCAGTAGTAATTTGTTGATTATTATTATTATTATTATTATTATGATTATTATTATTATTATTATTATTATTATTATTATTATTATTATTATTATTATTATTATTACTATTATTATTATTGTTATTATTATTATTGTTATTATCATTACTATTATTATTGTTATTATTAATATCATTATTGCAGGAACATTTTAGGGAACAGCGACTGTATGTACGCTGTAAAACTAATACATAATAACATTATCTTTTAAAAATGAGTTTTTTCAGACAGAATTGGTATTTCTGAAAATCAAAATGGTATGATTATTGCATTATTAGAAATACTGATAGCATTGTGAATAGTTTTGGGTCTGTCTATCTGTCTGTCTGTTTGTTTTTCTATTTGCCTCTCTCTCTCTCTCTCTCTCTCTCTCTCTTCTCTCTCTCTCTCTCTCTCTCTCTCTCTCTCTCTCTCTCTCTCTCTCTCTCTCTCTCTCTTCTCTCTCTCTCTCTCTCTCTCTCTCTCTCCTGTAGCATAATCCATCACTCTCCCATTTAACATCTGTCCATTGGTAATCTTACTTCTTATCATCCACACCTGCTCACAGACTGCTTGTGTTTCCCCTTTTTATTTTGAAAAAGCAGAAGTAATGAAAGGTGCAAAATAATGATAATGATAATGATAATAATAATAATAATAATAATAACAATAATAATAATAATGATAATGATAATAATAATAATAATAATAATAATAATAATAATAATAATAATAATAATAATAATAATAATAATAATAATAATAATAATAATAATAATAATAACAATAATAATAATAATAATAATAATAATGATAATAACAATAATAATAATGATAATAATAATAATAATAATAATAATAATAATAATAATAATAATAATAATAATAATAATAATAATAATAATAATAATAATAATAATAATAATAATAATAATAATAATAATAATAATAATAATAATAATAAATATCTTCAGTATCATCGAAATCGTATGCTGTGATAACTATATCAGTTTTCATGGTTATTACTACTACTACTTCTACTACTACTACTACTACTACTACTACTACTACTACTACTACTACTACTACTACTACTACTACTACTACTACTACTATTACTACTACTACTTGTTTGAAATTTTATGGAACCACATTACTATTCTAGGTAGAATAGGTTGTTCGTCCAGCTACTCCTATCCGAAGTTCTCTGGCAGTGAAAAAAGTGGACAACTTCTCAATCACCCAAATTTGCTTCATATTTTAAAACAAAAATATTACATATAAATTTCTTTCCTTATACCGCATTCAAGCACTAAACACTCAAAGTCTAGATAATTTTCATTTTCTACCCTACTGTGGTACCTTCTCCAAAGGCGGCAAAGCAAGCAGATTTAACAAAGAATATAAGGCCCGATTTCTAAAACAGGGATCCTGGCCATACACAGAACCGCGTCATATGAGTTTATGATATCCATTTGTGTGTGTCTAGCTAACTAACAATATGGTATCCTAGGTTTGCACTGTTTAAGGAATCGGGCCTTAGACTGGACTTACAAACCATTTGCTACAGAAACCAGAAAATTCTGTCACAATTATTTCCATCCGAATAGGGGTTAGACGCAGCCAGGTTTCAAGTGAGAATTAAGGCAGGCTTCTTCTCCTATTGTCCCACAGTGGGTTCAAATATGGATTTATATTTGCTCTAGTCGAGCGCTCTAACACTGCGCTACGCGGTCCCTTAGTTAGATAGCTCATAGTACTTTTGTATATTTACTATCTAGTTCTTTTTGTGGATGTAGCATTTATGAAAATTTACTCTCAGCTAAGAGGCATCGCATGACAACTGAGAGAGAGAGAGAGAGAGAGAGAGAGAGAGAGAGAGAGAGAGAGAGAGAGAGAGAGAGAGAGAGAGAGAGAGAGAGAGAGAGAGAGAGAGAGAGAGAGAGAGAGAGAGAGAGAGAGAGAGAGCATATATACGCTGCGGAAGCCCTTTGAAAGATTCACATAAAAAAATTGTCACAAAATCAGTGCTTTTAACAGAGGAGAAAAGTGAGGACGACAGGAGGAACCTGTTGGAAAAAAAATGTAGAGAGAGAGAGAGAGAGAGAGAGAGAGAGAGAGAGAGAGAGAGAGAGGAGAGGAGAGAGAGAGAGAGAGAGAGAGAGAGAGAGCCTTTTCCCAGCTGACTTCGACCAAATACTTCGGAAGGAGAAAAATCTAATTTGCCTTGATGGCCGGGGCAAACTTGGAGACAGATGGAGAGCAAAACTCTCTCAAAAACATTTCTTATTCTGCTTTTACAAAGCATCAATAAAATTGTAAAAAAAGAAAAAGAAATAATGTTTTTAATCTTTCAGCACAGATATTTTTTGAGGGGTAGATTTAAATATATTTTTTAATTGAAAAGAGAGAAAAACTCTCAAAAACTATTTTAATGTGCTTTTATAAAACTACAATAAGATTATATAAAATCATTTTTAACAGGTTTTGAACTTTTTTTTTTATAAAGAGAGACAAATAATACTTATTTAAGTGAAAAATATATTAAAGACAAGTGGAAAGCTCACCTCTCTGCTGGCCTTCTCTTGAAGAAAACAACAGTGTTGACTATAAAAAGTAAAATGAAAAAATAACAACGTTAACAGCATTTGGGATAAAAAAAAAAAAAAACTGTTTCTTAGGCGGGGAGGGGGGGAGAAACACTTTTGTCCTTTTTCCAACATACAATATGAGACAAATGGCCGGGACAAACTTTCTCTTTAAAACTTTTTTCTGCTTTCACGAAAAGGCAACATTAAAAATAAAAAATTATAATAATTATTAAGCTAAGGATATTTAAATATCTTGTTTTTATATTTCTAGGACACATTTTTCTTTTAAATCAGAAGCTAAGAGACTTATGGGTTGAAAAAACTGCAAAAATTTTACCGTATTTATTCAAACCAAGGCAAATGCGCAGTGGTTAGAGCGCTTGACGCGGGAATTGGCAAACCCGTGATCGAGCACACCGCTAGACTTTAGGAAGGGCATCCAGCCTTAATTCCCCAGCTCCATCCTGTCTGTCTCCACCCCCATCCAAATGAGAATTAATAGTGACAAAATGGCAAACAAGAAGAGCAAAAATTAAAGTGGTAGCTTTGGAGATATTTTCTTGGTAGTCACCGTGGCTCAAACGGTAGCGTCCGCGACTTTAAGGCGTCAGGTCGAAGGTTCGCGCCCCGTCACGGTCTGAGGTTAGCAAGGGCATGCACTTAGGGTAGAGATTACAAAAACCAAAACAAGACCTTCGCAAAAAGGCAGCCGTCCTAGCCCTTGGTTGAAAAGGGAGTCCGTGACGTAAAACCGAAACAACTTTTGAGATATTTTCTTTCTTGGTATTGGAGTTAAAAGAAATGTTTCTCTTATTTTGTATGTCTCGAAAACTTTTCATATATTACGGAATGAGTCCAAACAGAGAGATATAAATATACCTTCAACAGCTAAGTATAAATATAATCCTATCCGAGCATCCAGCTTTAATTCCCCAGTTACAACCAGTCTCTGTCTAACCCCATTTGAAAGAGGACTCGTGGTGACACATAAAAGGTGGAGCGTGGCAGAGCAATGGTTAGAGCACTTGACTCTGGATGTGACAGACTAGCGTTCAAGCCCACCGTAGGGCGCTAGGAATTGCATCCAGTCTTATTTCCCCATCTCCAACATGTCTGTGTCCAGCACAATTAGAATGTATATTAACAATGACCTATTAAAGGGAACCGCTGCAGCGTAGCGGTTAGAGCATGGGAGGTGACAACCTCAGTGTTCGAGATTAACGCAGGCCCTTAGGAACTGCATACAACTCATAATGAGACTTAAGACGTCAAATAAATCTTATCGTTATTAAAATCATCTAACGAACTGTAACGTTTGGCGTCTTATGGAAACGTTTATGAGCCAGAAACTAAGGAAACTTGTAGACTAAATGGAAGTCTAAAGTTGCCAATAAGTTTTTGCTTTTATTCTACAACAATAAATATATGAAAGGTCGGTAACAGCCTTTAAAAATATAGTTTTTTAATGCCAGGTACTGGGGGGCCATATGTTGTGAACCTTCCTTAATTATTGTGGAAATAAGGAAAAAGAGCAAAATGAAACAGAAGGAGAGTGTTATGACTTGTCAAATGCAATGGGATAATAAGAGATGTGTAACGAATACTACAAATAGATAAATATACAGATAGATAGATACATAGCTAGATAGAGGATGCATGTATAGATAGATAGATAGACAGATAGATAGATAGATAGATAGATAGATAGATAGATAGATAGATAGATAGATAGATAGATAGATAGATAGATAGATAGATAGATAGATAGATAGATAGATAGATAGATAGATAGATAGAGAGATATATAGATAATCTTCCTAACAGAAGAACTTGAAAATCTAATTAAAATTTCCCGGATATTTTTTTTGAGTACTAATAAAAAATTTGTTTTTGAATAAAATCTGCCATAGACTTTAAGGTACAATAAGCTAAAATTATCGTCTAAAACAGGGAAACTTACTAAGAGACCTCATTAATTCAGCAGATGCAGTTGAGAAGAAGAAGAAAATTTTGGATGTTATTTTGTTCCCATTACCCAAAATATATTCGAATTTATCTCATTTGGGGCAATTTACCCCTTTTCTCCCGATCATGATGTAAGTCTTCTGTACACGATCTTTATTGAAATTAGTATAGAGGAGCTATTTTGGGGTTAACATTAACTCCCAAATTTTAAAATGTACCTTCATTTGGAGTGATCAATGCCTGCTCCTCGACCTCTACTATAAAAATTGTCAATAGTTGAATAATAATAATAATAATAATAATAATAATAATAATAATAATAATAATAATAATAATAATAATAATAATAATAATGATAATAATAATAATAATGATAATAATAATAATAATAATAATAATAATAATAATAATAATAATAATAATAATAATAATAATAGTAATAATAATAATAGCAATAACAATGATAATAATCATCATCATCTTTATCATCATCATCATCGTCATCGTAATTAGTACTATAGTGCTGACTTATTTTGGTAGCACAATTATCATAGTACCTGGCTCTCACCCATGAAGTTCTGATTTCGATCCCCTAAGCAGTCATACATCATGGATTTATCAAATATGGAAGTTAACCTCTGTCATTTCAGCAGGTTCTGCGAGTACATTGTTAGATGTGAGGAGGAACTATGGGTTGTAGAGCATCTTCATGACCACGGCCTTCGATAAGGGTAGAAGTACCCGTCCTGCGGCTCTCAGGTAAGACAGTAAGACATTTGATGAATATCCTGTCTAAACAGAAGAGGGGTCCGCGGAAGCCCAGCAATTAAAGCGCTCGAATCGGGAAATGACAAACTCGTCTTCGAGCCCACTGCGGAGCGTAAAGTAAGGCATTCCCCATCTACGACTTGTCTGTGTCCTCCCAAATTCGAGTGAAGATAAGCAGTGACACATAAAAAGGCAAATTAGCAAGCAAACAAGCTATTGGAACAAATAAAAATCTTGTAAAAGAACAAGAAAGATGTACCTAACACCTTCGCTCTCTCACTCATGTCGCTGACAATTTAATTCTCTTTCGATAAGAATACTGATACAGCTCTTTAAACTAGGCAAGATTTGTGTTGGATTAAAGGCTAGCTTCTGTTTGTCTCGCCTTATATTAGAGTATGTAAAAACTCTCCCGAGTTTAGTTGAGTTCAGTGTTATGAAGTTTGCCTATCCGTACACAATAGTCTTGTAACTTTCAAAATTATTACAAATTAAGAGCGCTATTTAAGGTAAGTCTGTCTTTTTATTTTTCAAAATTTTGAGGTGGTCACCATTGTGGTCACAGGGTGGCCGCATATGAAGAAATATACTTGGACATATGCAATTGTTGTACTCCTTCTCTTAATGG
>JAXCGZ010018978.1:40000-42500 GCA_037179515.1 Halocaridina rubra | reverse complement strand
TATGTATATATATATATATATATATATATATATATATATATATATATATATATATATATGCATATATATATATATATATATATATATATATATATATATATATATATATATATATATATATATATATATATATATATACATATATATACATATATATATATATATATATATATATATATATATATATATATATATATATATATATATATACATATATATATATATATATATATATATATATATATATATATATATATATATATATATATGTATATATATATATATGTATGTATATATATATATATATATATATATATATATATATATATATATATATATATATATATATATATATATCTATATATATATATATATATATATATATATATATATATATATATATATATGTATATATATGCATATATATATATATATATATATATATATATATATATATATATATATATATATATATATATATATATATATATATATATATATATATATATATATATATATATATATATACATATATATACATATATATATATATATATATATATATATATATATATATATATATATATATATATATATATATATATATATATACATACATATATATATATATATATATATATATATATATATATATATATATATATTTATATATATATATATATATATATATATATATATATATATATATATATATATATATATATATAATTCACAGTAATCTCACATACTTATATTAACATGCAAATAAGTCTAAATTTCTAAAGAAAATTTAGCAACTATCTAAAACGGACAGAAGTTACTTCGAAAGATTCTCTTTTTAACTTCGAACAGGAGAAATAGAGTTGTTTAGTTACCTCCGTGAAATTAGCAGTTTCAGTAAATGCCTTCATAGGAGAGGTCTACGTTGGAGTAGTATCTCTAAGAGTTTGGTCTTCTAAAAGGATAAAAGATTAAGTTTAGTAATTATAATATTAATATGTGAGAAAAAAAATAAGTGTATATTATACAGCAATAATGTTTTCTTTCCAAATGATAACAGTCCTGATAACAAAGAACGTTTTCTAAAAACATTCCGATAGATATCTGAAAAAATAAAAAAAAATAAAATGTGAGAAATGAAAAAAGAAGTTAATATTTTTAAGTAACATGTATCCGATAATATTTTCTTCTCCTGCTGATAAGAATATTGATAATATAGTTTTTTTTATTATTATTTTTATATATAAACAGACTTGCGTTAGATTAGAGGAAATCTCTGCGTCAACAAAATCTACAATTGTAGGAATATTTTGTGTTTGGTAAATCCCTGTTCTGAACACAGTCAGTAGTGATATATACCTTTGAGAGCACATTAGAGAACCAGTCTCTCTCGACATAAGAATACAGTGTAAGGAAATACCGATACTATAGAGACACACGTTTCTCTTTGCTGTCATGTGAGTTAAATGTCCTGTTTTTTTTTTTTTTTTTTGCTTAAACTTGGAAAAGGTGATTAATGAATTATGGAATCTCGAGTTCCTCCACAGACTATTTTACCACTGGCACCACATATCAGATGGTATTCCTCATGACCTGCTGTTTATTGAGGACTATCACAAGGGAGGAACAATAGGATATTCCAAATACATATTTTGAAAAAGAAAAAAAGGTTTTTCTGCTTCTTCTTTTTCTTTTTCCAAAGAACTATATAGCAATGTAAGACTAGCTTGTATTATAAAATGGCTCTTTCATTTCCTTGTAGCTTGTCCCACTGCATACTTACACATATCATTAACAATATATTTAGAGTTGCATGCAAATTAATTGTACTGTTAAAATCCTTTAACATTACACGAGAAGTATTCCAAGAGCTTTGCTGTAATATTTTTGACAAATGATGCAATAAAATTAAGACCTACAGGAGGCATAAATGTGAGAATAATAAAATGATGTGTTCTGTTATTTAATACCTCGTCCAAATGTGATGGTTTTGAAAGTCTTCTTGCAGGGAGGCGAATTCAACGGGCTAATGGTAATAATGTACACACACTTAAACACACAGACTTATATGTATGCATGTACGTATGCATATATATATATATATATATATATATATATATATATATATATATATATATATATATATATATATATATATATACATATATATATATATATATATATATATATATATATATATATATATATATATATATATATATATATATATATATATATATATATATATGTGTATATATATATATATATATATATATATATATATATATATATATATATATATATATATATATTTATATATATATATATATATATATATATATATATATATATATATATATATATATATATATATATATATATATATATGTAGTCGCCGTGGCTCAATCGGTAGCGTCTCCGACTCTGAGGCGTCAGATCGAGGGTTCGCGCCCCGTCACGGTCTGAGGTTAGCAAGGGCATGCACTCAGCGTAAGGATTA
>JAXCGZ010018978.1:12500-27500 GCA_037179515.1 Halocaridina rubra | reverse complement strand
GAACTTACGTCCTGGATTCTTTCCATTTTCATTGGGGCAGCAACGCCCGGAAAGGCTCCGAACATCTTCTGGAAGGATGTGCTTTCGCAGGGGAAATGCATCTCGTTCATTATAAGAAAGAGTAAGTTTTCCGTGCATATTTGAGGTGCTCTCTCTCTCTCTCTCTCTCTCTCTCTCTCTCTCTCTCTCTCTCTCTCTCTCTCTCTCTCTCTCTCTCTCTCTCTCTCTCTCTCTCTCTCTCTCATTCCTTTTTCTCTCACCTCTTAGTTCTAGTAGATGATAAATGATAACTCCTATATAGATAGGTAATGATTATTTCCTCTAACTCGCTTCTCCTTTAGCTACGTCGTGAACATTTCTACACTCTGAGAATTATATCAACACCAACAACAACAATAGCAAACAACAACAAGATGACATGGTATCTTTCTCATGACCTTATAAGTAGTAGCTGTTTCTAACATATTTTTTTTACTCTCAATTGAATGCCGAAGAAGTTGAACAACCTTCATCTGCTACTCGTAATCAGTCTCGTATCACACTTTCTTCAACTCTCAACTCTGATTTTTGAGAAGGATATCTGAGTGAATATTTAGTTAAATTTAATGCCTCCAAGACACATTTTCTGACTATCTCTTTATCTTCTCCTCCTGATAGCCCTATTGTCTACGAAACTAACGAAATTTACCCTCTTATTTCTATCAACATATTTGGAATCCATATCGCCTCTAACTTGTCATGGAGAGATCACATAATCCAAATTTCTATATCTGCATCCAAAAAATTGGGGGTTCTGTTTCGTTTTCGTCATTACTTTTCCTCTGTACAGTTACTTGAAATCTGTAAAGGTCTTATCCGTCCGTGCTTAGAATACTGCTCACACTTCTGGGGTGCTTCTTCTTATACTTATCTCCTTGATAGGATTGAAACTAATGAAGTCAGACTCATTAATGATCCTTCTCTCACTTCTAATCTGGATTCTCTTTTTCTTCGCCATAAGGCAAAATTCCTTTTTCTTTTTTATCGTTAGTACTTCAATCGCTGCTCTGATAAGTTGGAGAGTTGCATCCCTCCCCCACTGCCGAGGCTGCTTAACCCTCACCAAGCGGCCTCATCTCACAGGAACTGTGTGGAGATTTGTAGCTCGCAGATTGGTCGGTTCTGTGACTGCTTTTTCCCATCTACCTCGAGACTCTGGAACTCTCTTCCTCCTTCTGTCTTTCCTAATTATTATTACCTGTCTTCCTCCAAAAAGCGGATTTATCGTTATCTCAGGGACTATTCCTCCATATCTCTAGGTTCTACGTAATGTGACTATTTTTTCAGTCTGTCATTTTCATTTGTGTATCATTACCTTATATCTGCCTTGTCCATAGCTTTTATCTTTTCCTTCGTACTTGGTGTTTCCTCGTGCCCGGGCCTTTATTGATGAGGGCAGTTTTGCTCTCTTATACATCTGTCAGACGACAATACTATTTATTAAGTGTTATCAATTCTTTGTCTATATATCAAGCTACAGTTTCAAATTTACGTATTTAATATATGGAAGAACATCTGAGGCAGTAGTAACAACAATAGCGACAACAACAACAATAATAACATTGATAATGTTAATAATAATTATAATAATATTAATAATAATAATAATAATAATAATAATAATAATAATAATAATAATAATAATAATAATAATAATAATAATAATAATAATAATAATAATAATAATAATAATAATAATAATGATAATAATAATAATAATAATAATAATAATAATAATAATAATAATGATAATAATAATAATAATAATAATAATAATAATAATAATAATAATAATAATAATAATAATAATAATAATAATAATAATAATAATAATAATAATAATAATAATAATAATAATAATAATAGCAATAATAAAAATGATAATAATAATAATATTAATAAAAATAATAATAATAATAATAATAATAATAATAATAATAATAATAATAATAATAATAATAATAATAATAATAATAATAATAATAATAATAATAACAATAATGATAATAATAATAATAATGATGATAATAATAATATTAATAATAATAATAATAATAATAATAATAATAATAATAATAATAATAATAATAATAATAATAATAATGATAATAATAATGGTAATAATAATATTAATAATAATAATAATAATAATAATAATAATAATAATAATAATAATAATAATAATAATAATAATAATAATGATAATAATAATAATGATAATAAAAATAATAATGATAATAATAATAATAATAATAATAATAATAATAATAATAATAATAATAATAATAATAATAATAATAATAATAATAATAATAATAATAATAATAATAATAATGATAATAATAATACTTTTCTCGCACAAGAAATAAGTAGTCTAATATCAAAGAAATTGCAATATTTCACTTCCATATCATGCCCAATTGGTCTCAAATCAACTATCCAATTTAATTTGAATTCCTATACTCAGTTACACATTAGATGCTTCGCCATAAATCTCCTAGTTTCACATATTAGTTCAATTTCTTGTAATCCCTTCTACATTAACAGTTCCACTAAAATATCTCAAGCTTCAAACACTTCTCAAATAAATCTTCATCCACTGTCAACAATGAAATGTTGTCAAAACATTCTCCTGAAGACCTTAAGATGCAGACACTCACATGCGCATTTCAGATGATTAAGCGAAGTCATGACCTTATCTAAAGTACCTGAAAATTTTCAGTTCAAATTCACTAATTTTCTGGCATCGATTAAAATATCTGGTAGAAAAAAATATGTCTCCTTTCCATTCACAAAATTTGTGGTATGCTCATTGTGCAGGTACGGCTCGGTTGGAGAAGCTCTGAAACATGGAGATGGCCTGGCAGTATTAGGAATGTGGCTCACACCCTCACATGGCAAAAGTCTTCATACACACTTTGATCTCAAGGAATCAACAGCTAAGTAAGGAGAACTTTCATCTCTGATGCAGGCTTAAATACCTCTTTAATGTCACTGGTGATAACAACAACAATAACAACAATAACAACAACAACAACAATAATGATGATGATAATAATAATAATAATAATAATAATAATAATAGCAATAATAATAATAATAATAATAATAATAATAATAATAATAATAATAATAATAATAATAATAATAATAATAATAATAATAATAATAATAATAATAATAATAATAATAGTAATAATAAAAATAATAATAATAATAATAATAATAATAATAATAATAATAATAATAATAATAATAATAATAATAATAATAATAATAATAATAATAATAATAATAATAATAATAAAAATAATGATAATAATGATAAGGAAAATATAAAAATTCTTCGTTGACTAATCATAAAAGGTGTTATTGAATATGAATATCATGATGTGAGAATGAATGATGTCACTCTTTGCAACGAACTGCCATACACATTAGACGCTGGTATTGTTAACTTGACTTCGAACAATTGTTGCTACTTACACAGGGCAGATTACACATTTATGCCTGCTTCTGTACCTCTTCCCGGAGCCTGCAAATACACTGATGAAGAACACGAGCTCTCTTCGCTTCACTGGTTCGACAATATCATGCCAGATGAAAAAGCACAAGAACAAGAAAAAGAATCTTTAGTTCACTTGAGACAAATGTTACCTGTAGACGTGGAGCGATTTTACAGGTAAGAACAGTCGGTTGCAGCATGAATTTTTATTGAGTTAAATATAATTAGTAGATCTAATACTCCTCAAAAAATGCTTTCAGCTTATAACTGATATTTTTCACCCCTGTTAAGGGTGGAAACTGGGATCACTGTACACAGAAGGCTGTTATCTCTAGAACAAAATGTACTATTATATTTTTGATTCTTCAATGACTCTGACAATTATGACTCCTGAATAATCACAGGATTTTAGAATACGATATCCAATGTCTTTGGACTTTTCTGAAGGTGGATATTTCTATTTAGGTATGAAGGATCATTAACAACGCCTCCTTGCACCGAGAATGTTCTATGGACTGTGTTCGCCACACCTGTATCGGTCCCAGTGGAGTTCCTATCAGGACTGCGACAGATGAAAGTTCCAGACGATCCCACTCACAGTCTGTCAGACAACTTTAGACCTCCACAGAGTCTCTCTGGACGATCCGTTTATTACAGGTGATTCAAAATGATAATATCTGAAATCAGATGTTTAAGTTGGCTTGCCAATTCAGTCTAGATTATGACAAATGTATTACATCACATGTAACTTGATATATGCTTGGTGGGTTTTGCTGATCAGTGAGCTAGAATGACGCTGGTGAATAGAAGTATTCATGATTAGTTCTCCATCAGGAGAAGTAATCGAAAGCCCATTACCCAGCTTGGATTACTCTGTGGTTGACTCAAGCAGGGTGGTGAGGGGAAGTGTAGTTGCATTTTATCCCCAAAGAGCTAAGAGGAGTGATCGATGTACATTAGCTTGTGGTGAATGTGCGTGCTTTGATTCGCACCTCCCATACAAGGAAATTGTGACCACTGTAATGTATGTATGTATGTATGTTGACTCCACTACTGGCGTCAGGGTAAACACGCTTGGTGGTAGTAATGGTTCTGACCTTAACCTTGCTCCTCCTGATAGATCTGCTTCTATCAAATCTTCACTTTATAACATTTGTGTTCTAAACTCCAACCTTTCGTCTGTGGAATAGAACTTGGGTACATCCCTCTCTAACCTCCTCGTTCCCTCTGAAACCTAGTTATTTAGCCATGCTTCCACTGAACCATTTCAAATATCCTACTTCTACATCACCAGTGCTATCCCTGAACATCTGAAATTATTCACTACTTGCATCGCTGCTCTGATGAGTTGGCGAGTTGCATTCGTCCCCCCGCTGCCACTTAGAGTTATTAAAAGCTTTAATAACTTATCTTTAAATAACTTATGTCTGAACTTAATATTTTAACAACTTAACTGTAAATACTCACAGTGGTCATGTAAAATAATTCAGTAACACTGAGAATGAAAGATTTTGTTCATAGAGTGATATCGTGTGGATGTGCATCAAATATAGCATAGCGTTCATTGGTGATTAATATTCTCAGAAAATTAAATGCATCCAGTTATTAATGTGAACATTCAGTTTTTTGGAAATTTTCCGGATTTTTATTATGGAATATGAGCAATAAAACAGATCAGCGTTTGCAGTTACAACATAAATGTTAGTCCCTACCTAACAGACTATAGCAAGGAGCTTATATTGCTGTGATAAACACGTTGAAAGAAATATCAATTAAAGTGTAGAACTTTAGAATTAGTAATTTATATTTATTCTAGGATGCAGAAGTTTCATCCCAGCAAGTTTCAGACCCATATCAGGCTTTGTATCCTTGTTATAACATTTGGTGCCATTAATATCTGATTCCCTTAGGTAGCTTTTCTATACTGGTATTCTTAAGGAAAAACTTAGGAGATGTTGCTATAGAGTAAGTTTAACAAGACAACATGGTGCGGTAGAAGCAAGAGGAAAATGTTGCTATATATAAACTGCCTCTTTAATGTTTCAATATGATTTTTTAAGCGGTGAAATGACAGACAAGCGTATAAACTGCGACCACGAGCAAAACCTTCTTGAAAGCTGTCACGCCTTCCCTGTCATGAAACTGCGACTGGAACAAGAGGTAAGAGATGAATTAGGAGAGGACATCAGACAGTGCCCAGCGAAACACCTGCCTTCTCCAATAAATTTATACTTAAGTGAGGCTGAGCCAACTCTTTCACCTCCTCTCACATGGCAACGAATAGGCAGCTGCAAAGGTGTCAAGATAATCAACGATGGACAAACCCCTAAGGTAATGCATGCGAAGATATCTGATTTACTAAAGAATTTAAGATATTTTACCACCAACTGTTAGTAGGACTTAAGATTTTGGAAGAGATTGTTTCAAATTAGAACTTTTACTTCCTTGTAGGCTCTATATCCAACAAGATCTCCTGAGTGGCAGTTAACTGGAAGTGATCTGGCAGATGCTTACTATCTAGCTGGAATACAACTCAAATGGGGCTCAGAACATCACTTGGGAGGCCTAAGCTTCCCATTGGAAGTCCAACTTGTGCATTACAGTTCCAAATACATGGATATATTGGAAGCACTTGACAAGAAAGGTGAACTTGTTGTAGTGTCCAAATTCTTTCAGGTGAGAGACAAATTTTTGTTTTGAGTAAATTCATATAAGAATATTTGGATCTTGTAGAGTTACCCCAGTGTGCTATTGGGTTATCTTCAAGAAACAAGTCAACCAATCTAACTAACCTAACCTAACCAAACCTAGCATAACCTAACAATTTACGAAATTATTTAATTTGGCATGGGATTCTTAGGGTTATTTATCCTTGTAACACCAGGATAGTTAATCTATGATGCAGTATTGGATAAGAAATTGATCCGGTTTTTACGTCACGAACTCCCTTTTCTGCTAAGGGCTCTGGAAGGTTGCCTTCTTGCGAAGGACTTGTTCAGTATTGGATAAGAAACTCGATGTGAAAGGGAATTGTGTTGCTTCCTGCAATATGGTCCTGACAAAGCTAGTTTTTCCCATTCTATTGTCAACCTTGGCATTATCGATTGATTAGTTTTCCATGACGAAAGTAAGCCTTTGGAATATAAAGAAATAATGTGAAGATGGTATCTAATACTGAGAGAAAGGTGACGATGCCATACTAGCTGTGGGTGTGTATTCTAGAGAGAGAATTTTCTTTCTCCTTTTATGTCACTACTAATCCCCATTTTGGGTGTGAACACAAATAGACTGGAGCAAAGGAATTAAAGCTGGCCACCCTTCCTAACGCCCCGCGGTGGTCTCATTTGCAGGTCTGTTAATTTCAGAATCAAAGGAACTACGTTTCCGTGGTCCACGCCAAAAAATAAATTCTAAAACATTCTCAGGATATGAAGGAAATGAATCACCTTACTTTACCATTTAAAAAAAAAAAATTATATATATATATATATATATATATATATATATATATATATATATATATATATATATATATATATATATATATATATATATATATATATATATATACATAATATTTCTATAGTCTTAGGTCTGCAAGTCTTTTTGCAAAAATAGAGTGCTGGACATTAAAATTTCGTATATATTCTCAGTATCATTAATTGTAACATAAGAGAGTTCCTAAAATGATACTCTTCGAAAAGTGGATCATTTATTATTTTTCTTAAGAGAGTAGGCAAGAAGACCTCCTTCGAGTTTCACTGAGTGATATAAAGGTCGACCATATGGGGGGAAGCGAGGGGACTGAAAATTCTTTTCTTTGTATTTTCCCCTTACAAAGAGTCAACTTATTTGCTTTGACCCAGGCACCATCCTTATAGTTACGGTTCTCTTCCTAATCCAACATCTACACCGGATATTCTGTCGTATTCGTTACACATCTCTTATCATCTTTCCCCTCTGACAAGTCATGACATTCCACATTTCTGTTTCTCATTCTCATTCGCATCCTTTTAAGGTTTTCCTCACTTTGACCATTCTTGCAGCCTGTCTATTTATCATTTAGTATTCTCTTATTTCTACCTTGTCCTTAAGCTGCTAATTTTTCTTAAATGCTTTCTTGGTGCCTGGGGCCAACGACGGCAATTGTCTTTGCTAGGCTCACTGTCACACTCATAAAAATGGGGATTAAGGCTTTTGTATATGGATATAACAATAATTTTTTCAAATAAATGCATTTTTTTTATCCTAAATCTAAGGAAAAAATTTGGGATATGGTGATAACTTTTATTTTTCTGTAGACAGTAATTGAAGAGTCTGTGTTGGAAAAGCAAGCACGTTGAATTATTTTTTCCCAGAAAATTCCTATGAAGAAATTCTTTTGTTTATTAGAACATGAAATCTGGACTAATTTCAATGTCGCATCCACGTGACTAATTTAAAATAACAGGTCTTATATCTATTAAGCTATCTATCTGCGTGTAAAGATAAGGTAAATACTAACACTAGAAAATAAAGTATAAGCCTATTACTCAATGGTTACTGAAGTTATTTCCTGATATACACAATGAAATTATCTTTTAGAGTCAACTGGTAAAATTAAGATTTTCTGAGTAAAACTTGGATCAAACTTAAATCCTCATATCATTCAAACAGAGCAAACATTTAAAGAACAAAACTCGGTTTTTATATAAATAAACAAACAAATATTTCAGTGAATAATATCCAAACAAATAAATGTGTAAATAATATCCAGTTCCATGAAGCAGAATATACAGTTGATGAATTTATTACTTCGAATAATTTTTATTTTGTTTGAATCTAATGTGTGATAACTGTGTGTTTCATATTTTAGGAGCCAATAGATTTGGATATTTCCACGGACCAATCCCAGACAAACCCAGAGGGAGACAACAAACAACTTGCAAGCATTATCTACGCTATGGAGCATGCAGTAAGAAACAATGGCCTAGTCAAAGCACAAACAGTCACCAAAAGCGAAACATACCTCAGTCATTCCCCTCAGCTCCTTAGCTCTGTTTCCCCCATAGCCCTGCTTGGGTCACCTAGGGGTTAAGTGGGTAAATATCTTCTGCCGTGAAGATCGACAGCCGCAGTTGATGTACCTCCACTGCTTAATGTCATGTACTTCTATGTAAACACCAACAAATGCTCTGTTTGATTTTTGAAATGAAAAAATGGTACATGTACAGTTTATGAAATGAGCAGTACATAATGGGATTCATTTGTCTCGTGCATTATCATAGCTTTAGAACATAAGAAAAATAAATCAAGTACTTGTCAATACTATTAAAAATAATCTTTCATGAAGTATTACAATATTGCAGATATTTTTTCAAAGAGTCCCGTAAAATAATCCATTCCAGATGCAAGAAGGTTTGTGATAAGTATTGTTTTAAACAACCACTATGACAAATCCCCCTGAAGGGGGAGCAAGAATACCTCTCCGAGTTCCCTAAGAGTCGAAAAAGTCGACTTAATAGGGTGAAATGAGGAAGTTTGAGAATCCCTCCTTTGTGTTTAAAGAGTCAAGGTTATGCTTTAACTCAATCACCCCCTTATAAGGGGGAGTATTTCTTATGTAGATATACTGTCACAAATGCTATGTACTAGTGAAATCAATACAGTTTTTCGTTCCGAACTATCTACAGATATGAATCTAATACAGCCTTTGGTTTTTGATGCAATTTCTCATGGTTATATTCTACAGGCGCAGAAACCCCTTGGCCACATGGAAGTAAGGTCTCCTGATATTTCTTTGTTGATGGGTGATACATCTACTTACTATGAGTATAGGGGAGCCTTTGAGTCTCTCACCAACACCGACTGCAGCTCTGTAGCCAAGTGGATGGTTATTAGACAGGTACATTTTAATACTCTCTCTCTCTCTCTCTCTCTCTCTCTCTCTCTCTCTCTCTCTCTCTCTCTCTCTCTCTCTCTCTCATTTTTCATATCACTATCTCCGTTTAATGCTCTGTTTTTTGTCTCTTAACCATTCCAAAACTTAAAATAATAGCGGTGGTTATGCGAAAACATCTTCCAGATTATCTTCTTTATTCTTCTTGTTAATTAAGTCCCTTTAGCCATCACATGTAATAGAAAAATCATATGAATTTAAGGCTGTTAATAAGAACCCATCTTTCTTAAGTCTCTTTAGCTACCCCATATATTATAAAAATAAAAAATGGAATTTAGTGCTCTTTTTACGAAAAGAAAAAAAATCGTAAGGGCATATCCACTTATGCTGGCGTCACACATAGCCAAAACTCCCGACCCGACTCTTAAGACCGCGTTCCGATGGAATCTTCGCTCAATCCTTGGAGATCCGGCAGATTTTATAGCCGACAGGCGCATTCCTGTGCTTTCGGAAGTGCGTCGTACGTCCGCGTAAGCAGTCCTATGGATCGTAATTGCAATCGTACGGAGTAGTTTGGACGCGTAATTTAGCGTACGACTGATCGTACGCAAACGTAAGTCTCATTATAGAAAAAGGGAAATTTAAATTTTTGACCCTTACGACTGGGCCGACCATGCTCCCGATGCTCCCGAATCATCGTAGGGGAACGTACACGTTCGTAGGGGGTTGTACGCAGTTGGGAGGAATACTGTAATTCCCCCGAAGGAAGGGTATCGTGGCAAGAGAAAATGGTTTAAAGGACGACGTTTGTAACTTTAATTTTAGCATTTTATTCCCATATAGATATGTAATTTATTTTAAGTCATTTGTTTTTCACATATTACAATAACTGATCTTAATATGTTTCATTTTCATTATTTTATACTGAGAAGATATTAAGTTTAATATTTTACATTTAATAATGTAATAATGTTTCATCTTTGTCATTCATAGAATCCTTCAAATGTAAGTTGTATGTACTGGTAAACGCAAATAAAAAGTAATTTGGTATAGTTATATTTGCCCTTACTTTTCCATTTATATAATTATGTTAGAATTGATCCTAGTGAACAATAAATATATGGAAAATATATATATATATATATATATATATATATATATATATATATATATATATATATATATATATATATATATATATATATATATATATATATATATATATATATATATATATATATATTTATATATATATATGTGTGTATATATATATATATATATATATATATATATATATATATATATATATATATATATATATATATATATATATATATATATATATATATATATATATATATATATATATATATATATATATATATATATATATATATATATATATATATATATATATATATGTGTGTATATATATATATATATATATATATATATATATATATATATATATATATATATATATATATATATATATATATATATATATATATATATATATATATATATATATATATATATATATATGGGATATTTGTGAAAGTATAACCCTGATTTATATATTTGGCACATCAGCTACTTATATATATAAGTAAATATATGTTGGCCATGTATGTTAATATATTTCATATATTTTGTTTGACACATTTATGGATTTGATTAATTCATATTTTGATATGAGGGAAAAAATAAATGCACTAATATCATGGTAAACAATAAGAAATGCACTAATATCATGCTAAAACAATAAGAAATGCGGCAAGCGGAGCAGGAAAACTCAACGCCCAGGACTGGGTTGTCAGAAATGAGACCACGCATGCGCGCGCTGTCTTTTCGTACTGCGCTGCCAGACGTATAAGCGAATTTTCACATTTTTAACGGTTCCAGACCCGGAGGACTGCGTACGCCGGGTAGGATCGATCCTTTGGATCGTACGCGGGCGTACACCTTCTCCTACGCCCGCGTACTATCAAGAAGATCGATCTTACCCGTCGTACGCAGTCTTCTACGACTGATTTGGTCTTCCGAATCACGGAGATTATTGGGTCCAGCAGCCAATTATCGTAGGCCCTCCACGACGGTTCAGGACCCCCTCGATTTTTATAAACTACATAGGACCGTTAGGATTCCGTCGTACGCGGACGAAAAATTACACCCGATTATCGTAATGACGTCATTGCTGCCGAGAGGATTCCGTCTTTGGACGGTTTTAAGAGTCGGGTCGGGAATTTTGGCTATGTGTGACGCCAGCATTAGCTCTGATATCAAGACTCTTTAGCCATTCCATAAGTCATAAAAAGCACAATATCTACAGTCATTTTTACGAAAAAAAAAATGGTATTAGCATCCCCAATTACTGGACTGTTCTGATTTTTTTTTTCCAGACAGGACAGATTTCAAAATCGCAGATAAAATCTCTGCACGAGATGCGCGATTCTTATGGATACCAAATCGGCTCCAACAAAAGGTCTATTGCGTCCACGAGCACTGCCAAGATTTACTTGAGGTAACGAAATCATTATAATTATTATTATTATTATTATTATTATTATTATTATTATTATTATTATTATTATTATTATTACTAGTATTATTATTATTATTATTATTATTATTATTATTATTATTATTATTATTATTAATATTAGTAGTAGTAGTAGTAGTAGTAGTAGTAGTAGTAGTAGTAGTAGTAGTAGTAGTAGTAGTAGTAGTGGCAGTGGTAGTAGTAGTAGCAGTAGTAGTAGTAGTAGTAGTATTAGTAGTATAATTATTAGTGTTCATATTGTCCGTGAACTTAAATGAAAAGGAAAATAAATTTATCATATAGCATATTAGTGAAGCCTTGAGTGCAACCTCATGACCTGAACAAAAATAACCGTCTTGCAGCCTCCGCATAAATGAATAAATTAATATATATATATATATATATATATATATATATATATATATATATATATATATATATATATATATATATATATATATATATATATATATATATATATATATATATATATATATATATATATATATAAATGAACAAAATACATAAATAAATGTATCTCCAGCATGGGAGAGAAACACACTTTATACTTGACTGAACGTTATTCTATGGCGGCACATTTCAATGTTTATTTCAGGGTGAGTAACAATGCGCTGAAACACGAGTTTGACATGATGAGAGAGAAGAGGTCATCTCTTAGGTCATCTCCGAGGTCATCCGCCAGCAACCTTTCCAGTCTATCAGTTCCTTTGATTCTATTATTAATCTATGTTATTCAAGGGCATTACTAGAGGTCTCCATTATACATTAAAATGGACCAAATAACTGTGATTAGTGTAAAGTTTTATGGATCACTAAAATTTGCATTGTTCGAAATGCTTAAATACGGGATTTAATCTGTACAATAAACAGGACTCCCCTTAACAATGATATGAACAGAATAACTGCAGTTGTCCTAAAATTGTTATGGATAATCATATATAGAGAAATAACAGACTAAATAAGAGTTCAAACTCTATGTTCTCCACCGAGCTTAAAAAGGGATCCCCTATTAACAATAAAATGGAAAGAATCACCTTATCTAACCTACACAATCATGGACACAACATCGGAGTTTTATAGAGGTGTCCCTTACAGAGTAAAAAAGACAGCGTAACTGCATGTAGCCTAATTACGTTATGGAATAATATACATTTGTATATAAGAAAGAGAACAAATATTCTTCAGTGATAAACTCTCAGTTATCCGCTAGATGTCTCCCTTTTACAATGAAACGGACAGAGCTTGTTGCAGTATGACGAAAATAACGTTCACTTGAACAGCCTAAAAAGATCAAATTTTACATAATATATTTAGCTTATGCAGTGAGAGACCTAGAGTTTAAAAATAAGATGGACGGAATTATCTCAGTTAATCACGGATCCAACATATATTTACTCTGTCCTACGAACGCTATGGATACAATAACATTATTATTGCTTGAAGACATAAAGTTCTAAGTTATTCAAGGGGATTTACAAAGGTCTCCCCTTTGAAATAGAATAGAAGAAACAGGATTTTCAATGGATATCATGTACATTTGTATCTTGTAAGAGACTATAGGAGTGCTTGTTACTTTTTCCGGATAAAAAAATAAAGTTTTCGATGAAGGGGATAAATGGAATGACTGACTGTAAATAATTTATTTTCTGGGTGAAATAGACGGTAAGTAATTATTTTTCCTTCATATGGAAGTAAGAGTTATTTTATGATTCTATTCTAATTTATTATGAGTAAATTTGCAAATATAATAAAAATCTACATTGGGATCTTATTTTAGCCAATGGTAAAATACTGAAAGTGAATCACGAGCTGTAATAATTGAAGAGAAGTACTTGACAATGCCTAATCAAAGAGGGATTTAATCTCATGTAAAAGAAATTACACAGATTTTAAGGAAAAATACAGAGAACATATATTTGGTATTGCTAGAAAATGCATACGAAGTGCATAGAATACATACGCACTGAAAACATGGATAATTTTAAATGATATTGGCAATCGGCTATCACTGAAAGATCACGAAAGACAAGGGGTTCGCGATAGCTTCATGGTTGAAACCGCAAGTTGGGGAGTGATGAGCCTGACATTCGCGAGTTCAACTCCCCCACGGGGCATTAGGGAAGGCATCCAGCCTTAATCCCCCGGCTCCAACCTGTCTGTGTCCACCCATAAACTTGAATTTATAGTGACATAAAACGACAAAAAAATAAAATAAACCTCAGACGATAGAAATGGAGGAGGGAGAACAGATATTGTCGAAGCAATAATATAAATGAAATAGCGAGTTGACATTATATGAAAATGTAAATAAATTGCATAAAAAGACAACAATTAAAACTGAACATATGGTTAAATCTTAAGAGATGGCGCATCGCTAACTTTGGGGTGGATAAAACAAAACAAGGGAGACACGTCTACTCTCCAGAGCTATTCTCCAATCGCAATCAATCTGTGTCTATCCCCAATCGCATGGGAATTAATGGTAACACATAAAACGGAAACCGGCCAAACCAGCAACAACAGTGCCAACAACGTCAACAGCATGAACAGCAACAGCAACAACAACAACATATATATATATATATATATATATATATATATATATATATATATATATATATATATATATATATATATATATATATGGAAAATATAACAGGAGCAAGAAATCTTTGATTGCAGCAGAACGCATATTAAAAACACAAAGAAAACTGCAGTTACATATTTAGAAAACTAGAAATAGCAAACTCAGAGTGCAAATAAGAATGCAAGAAAGAACGAATGTAGAAAAGGAAGAGGTAAGAAGTAAGAATAAAGAGTAAGTGAGATAATTGCAATTACGGTGAAATACAAATAAAATAAAATTTGCAGTTAAACAATTCAAAGAAAAGGGGTCTGAGAAAATTGGGTTGAAAATATATTCAAGAATAATTAAGGAAGCAGCAATTGTAGAAGAATTAGGAGGGACGCTTAAAGATCACTCTGATTTAAGAAATTTGCAAAGGTAAATGAACT
>JAXCGZ010018978.1:0-5000 GCA_037179515.1 Halocaridina rubra | reverse complement strand
GAGGTGGTTGGACGGTATAGAAACAGTACTCGAAAGAAGAGGAACATCTCTAACAGAAATACAAGAGAATAGAAGTTATGGAGATAGAGAGGGTTGGAGGTTTTTTCTGGGAGGTGCACCACCTGACAGATAATACAATTATCTACCAGGCGGATGGGTGACAAAGGTGAGAAAGGGTGAGAAATTAAGTATTGTTAATATCACGGTTTCATTTTGAATATACTATATATATATATATATATATATATATATATATATATATATATATATATATATATATATATATATATATATATATATATATATATATATATATATGTACACACACACATGTATATATATATATATATATATATATATATATATATATATATATATATATATATATATATATATATATATATATATATATATATATATATATATATATATATGTATATATATATATATATATATATATATATATATATATATATATATATATATATATATATATATATATATGCACACACACATACACACACATACATGTATATATATATATATATATATATATATATATATATATATATATATATATATATATATATATATATATATATATATGTGTGTGTGTGTGTGTGTGTGTGTGATTACCTAATTGTGATTACCTAATTGTGTTTACGGGAAAGAGCCCAAAGCTCGTATCTTCCCGTCTCCTGATCGGTTCCATTTTTAGACTTAGTGATACTTATCATACCTGTCCTTAAAACTATGGATTGAGGTAGCATTAACTACCTCCTCGCTTAGCGAATTCCAATTATCAACTACTCTTACACTGAAAAAGTATTTCCTTACATCCTGCAAACAAGTTTTCTTCCGAAGCTTCAAACTATGACCTCTAGTTCTAGAGCCAGCCATATCGAAATATCGATCCCTATCCACTCTATCATAACCATGAAGGAATTTAAAGACTGTCACCATATCCCCCCTTACTCTTCTAGCTTCGAGTGATGGCAAGTCTAATTCCCTCAGCCTCTCATCATAACCGAGATTGCGTATTTCTGGCACCAGTTTCGTGGCATGTCTTTGAACTTTTTCAAGCTTAGCTATGTGCTTTTTCAAGTGCGGATTCCAAAAGGGGGCTGCATAATCGAGTTTTGGCCTCACATAGGTTACATAAATATTTCTGAACATTTCCTTGTCCATGTGCCTGAAGGCTACCCTTACATTTGATAAGAATGCATATGCTGCCCTTACTACGCCATTTATATGTATTTCTGGAGACAAATCTGCCAATATGTTTACTCCTAGATCTCTCTCATTTTCTGTCTCCTGAAGCTGTACTCCAGCCACCGAGTAGTCAAGCTTGGGCCTTCTTGCACTTGTACCCATTCTCATTACCTTACATTTTGAGGTATTGAATTTCATTAGCCACTTTTCTGACCACTCATGCAGATTATTTAGATCCTCCTGAAGTTCTCTACCATTGTTCTCGTTTTTTACTTTCTTCACAATCTTTGCATCATCTGCAAACATATTCATGAATGAATTTACAGACTCTGGTAGGTCATTTACATATACAAGGAACAAAAGTGGCCCTAAAACTGAACCCTATGGAACTCCACTACTAACTCTTCTCCATTCAGACACTGAGTGTCTTACTCTAACCCTCTGTTCCCTTCCTTCTAAGTAAGTTTTTATCCATTCCAAGACATTTCCACCTATTCTAGCCATTGATTGCAGCTTCCTAATAAGTCTCCCATGTGGAACAGTGTCAAACGCTTTCTGGAAGTCTAGGAATATGCAATCTGCCCAACCCTCTCTTTCCTGTAAGATTTGGCTTACCTCATCATAAAATTCTAATAAGTTTGTTACTGTTGATCTTCCTTCTCTGAAGCCATGTTGCCTCACTGACAAAAAGTTGAAGGATTCCAAGTGAAGAGAGATATGTTTCCTTAGTAGTTTCTCCATAAGTTTGCAAACTATGCTGGTCAAGGAAACTGGTCTATAGTTCAGAGCCGTATCCCTCCTTCCCTTTTTGAAGATAGGTATCACATTTGCTTGTTTCCAGCATCTTGGAATCTCCCCCGACTCCAATGACTCCTTAAATATGATACTTAGTGCCACTGATATTGTGTTTGCGCATTTTTTAAGCACATGAGGGGATATGTCATCAGGACCTGTAGCTTTATGAACATCTAAATCCATCAGCGCCTTGCATACCTCTGTGGCTGTAAGGTTGATGTTCTCTAATACCGGCCCTTGAGCTTCTATCACTGCAATCTGAGGGGGTGGGGTATTTTCTACTGTAAATACTGACTGAAACTCCTTGTTCAATTCTTTGCAGATCTCTTCGTCCGTCTCAGTGATGCTTCCATCCGCTCTCTTTAGCCTTAAAACCTGTTCTTTTACCTTCAGTTTTCCTCTGATAAAGCTGTGGAAAAGCTTGGGATTTTCTTTAGCCTTCCTGGTGATGTCCCTCTCATAATCTTTCTCTGCCTCTCTCCTTTTACTTATGTAGTCATTTCTTGCTCTTTTGTAGGTTTGCCAGGCATTTATGTTTTTTCTCCTCCTATACCTTTTCCAGCATTTGTCTCTCCACTCCTTAGCTCTTTTACACCCATTATCGAACCATTTCTCTCTGGCATGAATTACACCTACTTTGGTGACAGGTATGCAGCAATCTACTATCTTCCCATATTTCTCACAAAAGATGTCATACATTTCTTGTACAGATTTGTTGTAAAATAAGGTTCTCCAGTCAATAACTGCAAAAAGCTCATTCATTTTGATGTAATCTCCTTTCTGATAGTTCCTCCTCATGTCCTCAGTGCCTCTACTCTCAGGAAGAATGTCTTCAATGATATACTCCATCAACAACACACAGTGGTCACTCTTTCCAATTGGTGGTTCATACTCAATATTTTCAATATCCAACACATTATCTGTGAACACCAGATCAAGTAGTGATGGCTCATCCCCACCCCTGGCTCTTGTTGGTTCCATTACATGTTGGTGTAGGAAATTCCCTTGTACGCAATCTAGGAATCTTGCCCCAAAGGAGTCCTCACCACTGTGTGGGTCAAGATTTATCCAATCTATCTCTTTATGATTAAAGTCTCCCATAATCAAAATCCTACATTTTTTCTCCCGCGCCATGTTAACAACTGAGTTTATGACTTCAATCGTACCTATATGACTTTCCTCATAAATTTCAAGCCTATTTTGGTTCCTTGGTGGGTTGTATACAACAGTTATTATAATGCTCTCTGACCCAGTATTTATGCGAGCAACAAGAAATTCCCTGAACTCACTTTCTATAGCCAAGTTTATCTCTTCAGCTTGAATCCTCTCACTTATGAGCAGTGCTATCCCTCCACCAGTCCTCTCAGATCTTTCGACCCTTAGTATTCTGAAGCCCTTAGGAAAAACTGTGACACTGTTTATGTCCTCACTCAACTTAGTCTCTGTAATTGCTACTATATCTGCCTTACTGTTGTGAATCCTATCTTTTAATTCTACTGCCTTACCAGCTAATCCATCAGCATTTGTGTATAACAATCTTAATGAGGCCCCATCCCCTGATCTTCTGTCATTATCTTCTTTATCTCCCCTTTGTCTGGAAGTATTCCGTAACGAAAATTTTTTTTCTCTTCCTCATTTCTTTCATCATTTAACCTTCTTGCCTCTTGCAACAAGTTTTTGATCTTTCCCATCTCTTCCTGTGTTCTGTATCGTCTAATGAACACTTCTTTGCATTCTTGAAGGTCTTTTAGACTTTTTTTTCTCAACAATATTTCCCTACATGTCTCCCCTCTCTCAAAGGTTACTTTTGTTGGTCTCGGCTTTCCTTCCCTCGAATATTTACCTAGTTGGTGTATGTTTACAATATCCTCAGGACCACATACTACTCCAAGCTTTCTTATCAGGTCTACAACCCTAGCTTTATTTTCTTCAAGTCTCCCCTGCCATGTTGGCTCCTGGGATTCACTTATGCCTGAGATTACCACTGTCTTCTCCTTATCAAGTGCCTGTCTGATGAGTGGGTTTGCCCTTTCCATCACAACGTCTTTCATTTTTTCGATTACTGTCTCTTTATAATCAACTGTTTGTATGTTTTCCAGTGCCACCACCTTTACAGCCTCTTTTACTGCCACATTCCCCTTTAGTGCATCAGCAAAGGACGTTTTCATGGCATCATTTTCCATATTCAGCTCCTGGAACTCTTTTCTGAACTGTTCAATGTTTTCCTTAATCTGAACATTCCAAGCAGCAATCTCGTCTCTCTCAGAAGATAGCAGTGAACTAACATCTAATTCCTTTAGGTTGTCATTTAGCTGTTTGTTTTTATCTTCTTGATTAGAAATTCTAGATTCTAGTTGACTCTTTTCCCCTTCCAGCTTCTTTATTCTTTTTTCTAGTTCCTTTCTCTCCTGCCCTTGTGCTTTATTTGCTTCCTCCAAAGATCTTATTTGTTCTCTGAGTGTTTCATTCTCTTTCATTTCTCCATCCATATTCCGAATTTTATCATCAAGGCTTGTAACCATTTCCTCTAACTTCTTGATTCTCTGTTTAAGTCCTCTGATGACTACCCCTTCTCCCGACCCATGGGTGGGAGAGGTTTGGGACAGAGATGGCTTCATTTTTATGTTCTCCCTCTCACAGAATATAGAAAGAAGACGAGAAAGAGGAAAAAAAAAAAAAAAAAAAAAAAAAACTTCTAATTTACCTTCACACAGAATTTTTATATCTCCATATAAGTGCTATTTCGTGACTCAGTTTGCCTCCTTTCTGGTAACACACATCTTAACTTAAAAACTTGACCATGGTAATTTAAGTATAAAAAGAAAAAGAAAAACAAAAGTCAAACCTGAAGGAAAATTCGAATTTGTGTTCGAGGTGGCACCGACCTGTTTCTGTTATATATTCTTCCTAACTGATAAACTGACTTGCTAACCAAGATATGTTATCACGGGATTTAGACTTTACATTTAACTCAATATATATACAAAATAACA
>JAXCGZ010018977.1:135000-145049 GCA_037179515.1 Halocaridina rubra | reverse complement strand
AACAAATTCGCGCTTAAACACATGTATGCACACTGCATAGTCACTTGAATTACATTCATGCATATATACACATACTTACATGACGTACATGCATGCATTCAATTATACACATATGCACACGTACACGTACATACATAATTTTTCCTTTTTTTTCATATATCTCTCATGTCAGTGTTAATGACCTTTATATAAGATAAGAAAACTTAATTTTACGCAGTTGGCATGGACGATATCCTGTGTGTGTGTGTGTGTTTGTATCTTTTCTGTGTACGTATGTTTGTGTGTATCTGCTTTCTTGGCGTGTGTATGTGTGCCTATTATTTTGGTGTTTTTTCGGGTATTATAAAATGTGTATTAAATTCTGTTTTATATATGCGATTGTGTATTTATTCTATACGTATATCCTAGTTATGTAAGTGTATAATAAATGTGCGTGTTCTGTGTATGTGTATGTTTTATTTGCTTTTTGTGTGTATATTCGTATGTATGTATGTACGTCTTTGCGTGTGTCTGATATCTGTGTGTGCACTTTTAGTTCATATATATTTATGTTTTCCATATATATTAATTTTTTTACGTGTGTGTGATTTTTAAATTGGTGCGTGTATGTTTTTTGTGTACGTATGTATGTTTTTTGTGTACGTATGTATGTGAGTACATGTCTAAGTATACACATGGTCGTTATTTCTATTATATATTAATTATCTCTCGTGTAGTTGACTTCAGATAAGTAATTATTTCTCTGTCCGTCTGTCTGTCTGTCATGATGGTTCTGTAGACACGTGTAATACCTGTCTGCTTATCTACGTATCAATATGACTTATCTATCAATCTGAGTCGTTAATTATCTATCTATCTATGTTTATTTACCTGTGATGTATATGCCTTTCTCTGTCTATCTATCTCTTTTTGTGGGTCTTTCTATCTACTTTCCTGCCTACCTGTTTATCTAAATATACATCTGTCTATGTATCTATCTAAAGACTTTTCTCTTTATACCTTAAAGAGAGAGAGAGAGAGAGAGAGAGAGAGAGAGAGAGAGAGAGAGAGAGAGAGATCTTATTTACTGGTTTCTTCAACCCGTTTGGAAAAGGTGAAAAGAGAGAGAGAGAGAGAGAGAGCGCGTATAATTACAGAACTGTTGGGTAAATGCAAAAGGTAAGCAAAGTGTAAGGTAAGGTAAACCCCGTTTGCTGTGGCGCCATTTGCAAATTTGAAGGTCAGTTTACCGGAGGTCAAGAGAGGTCATCTTGACTGCATATCGCCTCGTCTTCCTGTTTATTTTTACATATTTTTATTGATTTTTTTTATTTTTATCTAATTTTTACTCATTTTTTAATTCATTATTTTTTGTATTTGTAATAACTTATTTTATTTTTTTCTGTTCATTCCAATAATTTACGGTTATTTTTTATTTTTTATTTTCAATATTTTTTTCTAATTATTCTGTTCTTAAGTCTTTCTATTGCTTATTTTTTGTATTTTTTAATTAATTAATTAATTGATTTAATTTTCTATTCCTTTGTTTCGGTTTTACGTCACGGACGCCCTTTTCTACCAAGGGCTAGGACGGTTGCCTTCTTTAAGAAGGACTTGTTTTGGCAGATGTAATCGTTACCCTGAGTGCATGCTCTTGCCTTTATTTATATTAGTGATGCCGGGGCGGGAAAAGAAAACTGCGGCAATCGGGCCTTGGCTCCAATAAAATATTGAGAAGAAAAAGCAGCAGTTTAAGGAAAAGGAAGAAATAAAAGAACTTATAACGTTACATAAATTCTAGCAATGGGTGAGCAAGACAGCTCAACTCATTCACGGTCCTAAGCCTGAATCGGAGGAGAGAGTTGGTGTCAGAAATGGTTTCCAGCCATAAAACCGAGCCAAAACTTACCACTAATCTCCAGGAGACGAGAAAAAACGATCCTATATGAACATGAGAGAGAGAGAGAGAGAGAGAGAGAGAGAGAGAGAGAGAGAGAGAGAGAGAGAGAGAGAGAGAATCCAAGGGCACTCACTTATTATAGGTTTTGGTTGCGGTTACTGTCAGCAACTCTGTCTCTCTCTCTCTCTCTCTCTCTCTCTCTCTCTCTCTCTCTCTCTCTTACTACTTTGTTATTGAAGGTTTTTTTAGGTTGTTTATTGTTCATATTTCCAATTTTTTTTTAATAATAATAATAATAATGATGATAATAATAATAATAATAATAATAATAATAATAATAATAATAATAATAATAATATCTTTACCTTTATAATTATATAGTTTTCAGTATCCTCCTCCTTCTCGATCACGGAGGTACACATCACAACGTGACCCAACCTGATGCAACCAGAACACATTCTCTCTCTCTCTCTCTCTCTCTCTCTCTCTCTCTCTCTCTCTCTCTCTCTCTCTCTCTCTCTCTCTCTCTTTTACTTTTATTTCTGCTCTCCTCCTCCTCCACCACCACCACCCCCATTCCTCCTCCTCCACCTCCTCCTCCTTCTATATACTTTTCTTCTTCTTCTTCTTCTTCTTCTTCTTCTTCTTCTTCTTCTTCTTCCTCCGCCTTTCATCCTCTTCTATTACCGCTCTCCTCCTCCTCCTCCTTCTTCTTCTTCTTACTCTTCTTCTTCTTCTTCTTCTTCTTCTTCTTTCGATAACAGGTGAGGAGGATGGGACATGTACCATCGGCAAGCATCCGTCCTCTATTGATCTATGGGAAGAAAAGAAGATAGGAAAGAGAGAAGAAGAAAAGAAAAAGAAAATGGAGGAAAAGTAGGACATGGCATGGGATGGAAGAGGACAGGATAAAAAAGAATAATAATAATAATAATAATAATAATAATAATTAGGCAAGAGGAAGAGCAAAGAGCAATAGATGACCTTTTTTTTTTATGATTGTGACACCAGGAATGGGCATAAAAAAAATCTACCCTCATCGGGCCTGGGCACGAAGAAAAAATAGAGAGAGAAATAGATGGGGAGTATTGTGACTTGTCAGATGTGACGGGATAATAAGACATGAATAAAAAATATCCAAGAATATTCGGTGTTGAAGTAGGCATAGAAAGAGAAACGTAACTGAAGGAAGACTTAACATCGAACTGTCCTGGACAGTCTTATTTCAGTCCATAAGACCCTTCAGCTGTAGTATGAGATCGATCGATAGATAGAGATGAAAGAGAGAGAGAGAGAGAGAGAGAGAGAGAGAGAGAGAGAGAGAGAGAGAAATGATGCTGTTATTCCTCCTTCTACTGATACTACTACTACTACTACTACTACTACTGCTAGTAATACTAATGGTAATAATAACAACAACAATAATAATAATCTAATTTTCAATTTATATATTGTCATATGTATGTATATATGCACGTATATGTTTGTTTATACCCACTTGTGTGTGTGTGTATATATATATATATATATATATATATATATATATATATATATATATATATATATATATATATATATATACGTACGTACGAATATATGTAAGTATATGTATGTTAACATATTTCAGTTTGTATAATTATTTTCCTAGAACGTATACATGTGTGTGTACGTATTAATGTAATGTAAGTATGTATGTGATATCCTAAAAGCATACTTAGGTTTTGCCCTGAAACCATAAACGAAATCAAAGAACCACATCTCTCTCAAGTGCTCTTCTCGAAGAAGAAGAAGAAGAAGAAAGAGAAGGAATATAATAATAATACGAAGAAGAAGAAGAAGAGGAGGAGGAGGAGAAGAAGAAGAAGGCTGTATAGTTGCGGAGATAATGTATGTATGAAATATAGATATCTAGGTAGATTGTGAGAGAGAGAAAAAAAAAAGAAGTGTGCTTGAGAATAGGTTGAAGAGGTCACCAGCATCTCCTCCTCTTCCTCCTCTTCGCCTCCTCCTCCTCCTCATCCTTGCACTTGCTTCCACGTGATCGATGTGGGAGATGTTTGCCTCTCTATCTATCCCTGCTTATCTATCTGTCTATCTATCTCTCATAAAGAGGATATGTATGAATAAAATATGAACTGATTGAGAGTCAGGAAGAAGTAATGGGAGAGAGAGAGAGAGAGAGAGAGAGAGAGAGAGAGAGAGAGAGGTGAGTGGGCGTGGCAACAGGAAGTAATACCGAGGTGTTGGGGGAGTCGACATTGGTACATAATGTCGTCACAATTTGAGAGTCTTTCAGCTTTAATTTTTCTTTCTATTTTATTATTGTTTATTATTATTATTATTATTATTTTCATTATTATTATTATTATTGTTATTATTATTATTAAAATATTATTCCGTTTTAGTAGTAATCTTTATTTTTTTTATTATTATTACATAAAGTTTCTAGAGAGTTAACTTAATAATACAATTGTGTTCACAAAACGGAAATTAAAGAGACGTAGAGAGAGAGAGAGAGAATTACATCATAGAGACTCGCCCTTACAGTAGAGCAAACTTATTGATTTAGATTTAGAGAAATACACATACACTTACGCACTCTCTCTCTCTCTCTCTCTCTCTCTCTCTCTCTCTCTCTCTCTCTCTCTCTCTCTCTACACACACACACACACACACACACACACACACACTACAAATACTTTATACAAACACACACACGCTACTAATGCTTAATACAAACACACACACGGAATACAAGCCCAGATATAATCCAAAAGCTTTTGCACGCAATTAAGCACGCAAATCGCAATATCGGGCTTATTACTTGGACATATACGCTGACATACGCACATGAACTAAGACTGGTTACATGGGCATAATGTAAATGCATAATGCACTCGTACGAAACACGCACTCACGTACACAGCACGCAAGTAAGCACTGTGGCACTCTTGCACACCTTATTGCACCCACACACACACACACACACGACTTACTCAGGCTTTTATGAACTAATACACGCACACACGAAAGTCCTTCACCTCTCTCTCTCTCTCTCTCTCTCTCTCTCTCTCTCTCTCTCTCTCTCTCTCTCTCTCTCTCTCTCTCTCTCTCTCTCCCTCCCTCCCTCCCTCCCTCCCTCCCTCCCTCCCTCCCTCCCTCGTGTGTTGCATTGCAGGAGAATATATCAGTTTAAATTGAGTTTAGTGTGGAGGGAGAGAGAGAGAGAGAGAGAGGAGAGAGAGAGAGAGAGAGAGAGAGAGAGAGAATAACCAGGTAAATAGATAAGTTAAGATATAGAATATTGAGATAGATATAGATAGATCGATCGAGAGAGAGATAAATAGATAGATGGAGAGAGAGAGAGTAGGCGTGTCGGTAAGAGGATAACATTGAGAGAGGAAAAGTGGGCGTGTCAGTGACAGAATGAGTTCGAGAGAGAGAGAGAGAGAGAGAGAGAAGGGGCGTAACTTGGCCTGTAACTCTGTCTCATGAGAAAGATAACTGACATAATGTCTTTGAAGATTTGTAAGATAGCGAGAAATAGAGAGAGAGAGAGAGAGAGAGAGAGAGAGAGAGATTGGTAAAGCTGAGAGATCATTGCCAAGGTCATGAGAAAGAGGGAGAGATAATTTTTTTTATATTGGTTCAAGCTTAGTTCAAGCTATGAGCCTGGACTAATCCCGCCAAAAAATCTTTTAAAATATTTTTTATATAGTTTCAAATTTCTTTAAAACTCAAAATTGGGAATAAAAACCAGTATTAGAAAATCGTTAAATTTATTCAGCAGTGATTATTTCGCTTAAATTTTTTTTTCTGTTTCTGATGTAGTTTTTAATTTAAAAAAATATATACAATTTTTCTCGAAAGTTCGATTCCGATTTTAACGTTATGATATTAATCATGTAAATAATAGAATAATTTTTATTTAAAAGAATTATAAATCCTTTTTTTTATCTTTTAAGGAAACAAAGAGAGAAAAATTATTGTAGTTTTCAAGAATATAAAAAAAAATATCAATATTTTGTATATATGTCACGGTCTGAGATTAGCAAGGGCATGCACTCAGGGTAACGATTATATCTGCCAAAACAAGTGCTTTGCAAGAAGGCAACCATCCTAGCCCTTAGTAGAAAAGGGAGTCCTTGACGTAAAACCGGAACATTTTAATAAGATTTTCTGTAACTTGTGAATTTTATATGGAAACTTTTGTATAAATTTGATAATTTGTAAAGAAGTGTGAATTCCTCTCTCTCTCTCTCTCTCTCTCTCTCTCTCTCTCTCTCTCTCTCTCTCTCTCTCTCTCTCTCTCAACTAGAATCTAGAATTTCTAAACAAGAAGATAAAAACAAACAGCTAAATGACAACCTAAAGGAATTAGATGTTAGTTCACTGCTATCTTCTGAGAGAGACGAGATTGCTGCTTGGAATGTTCAGATTAAGGAAAACATTGAACAGTTCAGAAAAGAGTTCCAGGAGCTGAATATGGAAAATGATGCCATGAAAACGTCCTTTGCTGATGCACTAAAGGGGAATGTGGCAGTAAAAGAGGCTGTAAAGGTGGTGGCACTGGAAAACATACAAACAGTTGACTATAAAGAGACAGTAATCGAAAAAATGAAAGACGTTGTGATGGAAAGGGCAAACCCACTCATCAGACAGGCACTTGATAAGGAGAAGACAGTGGTAATCTCAGGCATAAGTGAATCCCAGGAGCCAACATGGCAGGGGAGACTTGAAGAAAATAAAGCTAACGTTGTAGACCTGATAAGAAAGCTTGGAGTAGTATGTGGTCCTGAGGATATTGTAAACATACACCAACTAGGTAAATATTCGAGGGAAGGAAAGCCGAGACCAACAAAAGTAACCTTTGAGAGAGGGGAGACATGTAGGGAAATATTGTTGAGAAAAAAAGTCTAAAAGACCTTCAAGAATGCAAAGAAGTGTTCATTAGACGATACAGAACACAGGAAGAGATGGGAAAGATCAAAAACTTGTTGCAAGAGGCAAGAAGGTTAAATGATGAAAGAAATGAAGAAGAGAAGAAAAATTTTCGTTACGGAATACTTCCAGACAAAGGGGAGATAAAGAAGATAATGACAGAAGATCAGGGGATGGGGCCTCATTAAGATTGTTATACACAAATGCTGGTGGATTAGCTGGTAAGGCAGTAGAATTAAAAGATAGGATTCACAACAGTAAGGCAGATATAGTAGCAATTACAGAGACTAAGTTGAGTGAGGACATAAACAGTGTCACAGTTTTTCCTAAGGGCTTCAGAATACTAAGGGTCGAAAGATCTGAGAGGACTGGTGGAGGGATAGCACTGCTCATAAGTGAGAGGATTCAAGTTGAAGAAATAAACTTGGCTATAGAAAGTGAGTTCAGGGAATTTCTTGTTGCTCGCATAAATACTGGGTCAGAGAGCATTATAATAACTGTTGTATACAACCCACCAAGGAACCAAAATAGGCTTGAAATTTATGAGGAAAGTCATATAGGTACGATTGAAGTCATAAACTCAGTTGTTAACATGGCGCGGGAGAAAAAATGTAGGATTTTGATTATGGGAGACTTTAATCATAAAGAGATAGATTGGATAAATCTTGACCCACACAGTGGTGAGGACTCCTTTGGGGCAAGATTCCTAGATTGCGTACAAGGAAATTTCCTACACCAACATGTAATGGAACCAACAAGAGCCAGGGGTGGGGATGAGCCATCACTACTTGATCTGGTGTTCACAGATAATGTGTTGGATATTGAAAATATTGAGTATGAACCACCAATTGGAAAGAGTGACCACTGTGTGTTGTTGATGGAGTATATCATTGAAGACATTCTTCCTGAGAGTAGAGGCACTGAGGACATGAGGAGGAACTATCAGAAAGGAGATTACATCAAAATGAATGAGCTTTTTGCAGTTATTGACTGGAGAACCTTATTTTACAACAAATCTGTACAAGAAATGTATGACATCTTTTGTGAGAAATATGGGAAGATAGTAGATTGCTGCATACCTGTCACCAAAGTAGGTGTAATTCATGCCAGAGAGAAATGGTTCGATAATGGGTGTAAAAGAGCTAAGGAGTGGAGAGACAAATGCTGGAAAAGGTATAGGAGGAGAAAAAACATAAATGCCTGGCAAACCTACAAAAGAGCAAGAAATGACTACCTAAGTAAAAGGAGAGAGGCAGAGAAAGATTATGAGAGGGACATCACCAGGAAGGCTAAAGAAAATCCCAAGCTTTTCCACAGCTTTATCAGAGGAAAACTGAAGGTAAAAGAACAGGTTTTAAGGCTAAAGAGAGCGGATGGAAGCATCACTGAGACGGACGAAGAGATCTGCAAAGAATTGAACAAGGAGTTTCAGTCAGTATTTACAGTAGAAAATACCCCACCCCCTCAGATTGCAGTGATAGAAGCTCAAGGGCCGGTATTAGAGAACATCAACCTTACAGCCACAGAGGTATGCAAAGCGCTGATGGATTTAGATGTTCATAAAGCTACAGGTCCTGATGACATATCCCCTCATGTGCTTAAAAAATGCGCAAACACAATATCAGTGGCACTAAGTATCATATTTAAGGAGTCATTGGAGTCGGGGGAGATTCCAAGATGCTGGAAACAAGCAAATGTGATACCTATCTTCAAAAAGGGAAGGAGGGATACGGCTCTGAACTATAGACCAGTTTCCTTGACCAGCATAGTTTGCAAACTTATGGAGAAACTACTAAGGAAGCATATCTCTCTTCACTTGGAATCCTTCAACTTTTTGTCAGTGAGGCAACATGGCTTCAGAGAAGGAAGATCAACAGTAACAAACTTATTAGAATTTTATGATGAGGTAAGCCAAATCTTACAGGAAAGAGAGGGCTGGGCAGATTGCATATTCCTAGACTTCCAGAAAGCGTTTGACACTGTTCCACATGGGAGACTTATTAAGAAGCTGCAATCAATGGCTAGAATAGGTGGAAATGTCTTGGAATGGATAAAAACTTACTTAGAAGGAAGGGAACAGAGGGTTAGAGTAAGACACTCAGTGTCTGAATGGAGAAGAGTTAGTAGTGGAGTCCCACAGGGTTCAGTTTTAGGGCCACTTTTGTTCCTTGTATATGTAAATGACCTACCAGAGTCTGTAAATTCATTCATGAATATGTTTGCAGATGATGCAAAGATTGTGAAGAAAGTAAAAAACGAGAACAATGGTAGAGAACTTCAGGAGGATCTAAATAATCTGCATGAGTGGTCAGAAAAGTGGCTAATGAAATTCAATACCTCAAAATGTAAGGTAATGAGAATGGGTACAAGTGCAAGAAGGCCCAAGCTTGACTACTCGGTGGCTGGAGTACAACTTCAAGAGACAGAAAATGAGAGAGATCTAGGAGTAAACATACTGGCAGATTTGTCTCCAGAAATACATATAAATGGCGTAGTAAGGGCAGCATATGCATTCTTATCAAATGTAAGGGTAGCCTTCAGGCACATGGACAAGGAAATGTTCAGAAATATTTATGTAACCTATGTGAGGCCAAAACTCGAATATGCAGCCCCCTTTTGGAATCCGCACTTGAAAAAGCACATAGCTAAGCTTGAAAAAGTTCAAAGACATGCCACGAAACTGGTGCCAGAAATACGCAATCTCGGTTATGATGAGAGGCTGAGGGAATTAGACTTGCCATCACTCGAAGCTAGAAGAGTAAGGGGGGATATGGTGACAGTCTTTAAATTCCTTCATGGTTATGATAGAGTGGATAGGGATCGATATTTCGATATGGCTGGCTCTAGAACTAGAGGTCATAGTTTGAAGCTTCGGAAGAAAACTTGTTTGCAGGATGTAAGGAAATACTTTTTCAGTGTAAGAGTAGTTGATAATTGGAATTCGCTAAGCGAGGAGGTAGTTAATGCTACCTCAATCCATAGTTTTAAGGACAGGTATGATAAGTATCACTAAGTCTAAAAATGGAACCGATCAGGAGACGGGAAGATACGAGCTTTGGGCTCTTTCCCGTAAACACAATTAGGTAATCACACACACACACACACACACACACGTAGACACACCACGCCTCTTGGTCGTCTTCACGACCGTACCTTGATTTTTTCCTCTCTCTCTCTCTCTCTCTCTCTCTCTCTCTCTCTCTCTCTCTCTCGTACCAAGCGACCTCCT